>OY748289.1:5797796-5871410 GCA_963556515.1 Nudaria mundana | reverse complement strand
GCAGAGGACCCGCATTCGGCGTTCGTTCAGAAAGCTGGCCATCCAGCTGCACAGTTGAGGAGGTAGACCATATGCCGGAAGCTTGGAAAGGAGCGAAGCATGCCAGACTCTATCGAAGGCTTTGGCGATGTCCAGGCTAATCGCCAATGACTCGCCGTGCCTTTCCATAGCCTCACCCCAGACATGCGTTACGAATGCCAGAAGATCACCCGTTGATCGTTTTGGCCTGAAGCCGTATTGCCGATCATTTAGTAGCAAGTGATCTTCGAGGTATCGCATGAGCTGCTTGTTGATGAGGAGCTCAAACACCTTGCAGATGACTGAGGTGACAGCTATGGGTCGATAGTTGCCCGGATCAGGCCGATCCCCTTTCTTGGGGATCGGTTGTACGTTCGCCTCTCTCCAGACCTCCGGCACGATTCCTGTGGAGTAAGACAGGCAGTACAGACGAGTTAGTACAGGAGACAACTCAGCTGCGCATTTCCGTAGTACCACCGCCGGAATGCCGTCAGGGCCACTGGCTTTCCGCGTGTCGAGTGATCGCAGCACGGCCCGTACATCGCATTGCCTGAGTACAATGTCAGGCATAGTGTGGCCACAGTTGGCAATGGCGGGGGGCTGCAGGCCACGGTCAACTTCAACATGGATTATTTAATTTTACGTAATTTTCTGGCAAATTTAAAAGTGCCCGGTAAGTTGCAATAGGTTCGCCACATATTGCAACAAACTGGGACCAGCAATTCTAGTTACTGGTGAAAAGTGGCCAAATAATATACTGCAAACCCTTTCGGGGAAAAAGTCGTGTAATTATTTAACACTTATCTATGGTGGAAATTAAACATGTTGCAATAATGTCAGTTACTGCAGCCAACATCCATGAGTCGTGTTGCCTACGGGCCTAGTGCCAAAATATCGGACGCTTGATAAAAGAACATTTAATTTTATTTTCCCGTTTGAAATAAAAGTTATACATACATAACATACCTAAACAAGGATAGGCAGCAACGAGCAGCAAATGTAAACAGGGGGCTTCATCTGCCAACAAACTGTAATTTGACTGCCTCGGTGGCATGGTATGAGTATGTAAGTATGTTTATCAGTCGTCTAGATCCCATAGCACAAGCTTATATTGGTTTAATTTGGGCTAGATGACGTTGTGTGAGAATGTCCAAATATTTTATTTATTTATTTATTAAATAGGAAGCGAGCTTTATGCTGCTTTATCTTGGCTAGTCTGTTAAAATTACCAATTTTATAAAACTTATTGCTAACTTAACTAATATTAATTTACTACAGAGCTCAGGGCGTGGAATTGCAAGTTGGTCGACCCTTCAAGTACATTACACGCAACTGTCCAGTTTGGTGGGCTTCATTGATGAAAACATAAGCTCAACTATTTTATTGTCTTACTTCGCGAACATTCTATTCATTGTGAAACAAATATTCTATATCACCAAGTACGTGTTAGCTTTCGTGTTTAACATTTTAGTTTTAAAAATTAAGATATTTTTGCATGTGTGTTTGAATGGATTCATAGATACTGAACTTGTTTTCAGGGACACACAAAAATCCGTAATAACCAGCCACATGAACTGCTCAAAAATGAGGTGAGTATATTGGTAGAGAAACACCTTAATCCACTCGGAATTTATACTTCTGTGTGAGAAAGGATTTTTTTAATACTTACAAACGTATTCATGACATACGAAATAGTCTGACAAAAAAATACAGATAGATGAAGTAGGTATGAGAATACTCGAAGGGTACAACTTTACATCTCTAACTTACACTATCATATTATGTACAAAATAGTAAGATACGTACAAAAAGTGAATAATTTTGTGACACGCCGACGGAAAAAAAATCAGGCATTGCAGGCGCATCTATGGACACTCACTAATATAATTATAAAGATCTAGTTCCTACAATACATTATAGGTGGTACTAATGATAAACCAATTCAATTCTATGTATGAAAATATAGTTTCGTTTATAGAATACCCACTAGATGTCGCTTTAAATTGTGTACTCGAAATTTCTATAACATTGTAAAATAGAGTCTCAAATCTCACGAGACTTGAATCCAATGGAAACGTAGAAAGTCCCACTTTAAGAAGTCACTACGAAAACTATACATTGCATTATGTTTTGGATTGAGATGCTTCCCAATAGTTTTGTTGTTTCCAATTCCTACGGGGTCGTATTGTCGGGGTAAAAAGTATCCAATGAGCAAATTCAGGAAATGGTCTATCTATGTGCTAATTTTTACCCAAAACTGTGGAAGGTTTTAAGTGTGATTGCATCCTTCGCGAATTTCATTTCATGCTCATTAGGGATACCCGAATGTGTGACTGACTGCAAGTAAAAGTTCTATGTATTTTGTTCGATAACCGCTTAGAGGCCGGCGCACAGAGACGGATTGCGGACGAACTTTAATGTTAAAAGGATAAAAATAAATACCGTGCAAAAAAACTTAACTCCCAGTGCTTATTATATCAATTGATTTATTCACTTTTCAGAGGTGGAACAGACACAAGTGGATATTATACTTTCTCTTGCCTAGTTGTGATCATTAGGACGGGACTTGTGTCTTATTTTGCTTCAAATCTCCATTCAGCAAGTCGTGAACCTTTGTATGCCCTTCATACCTTTCCATCTTCAGCTTTTAATATCGATGTAAGTTCTTCAAAATTTTCGTACAAATTAGACGATAAAGTGATTTCGATCGTACTCGAACAAGTTTCTAAAGAGCTAATATCATGACGATCTCGTTAATACTCGTAATTGCGTTAATAGTGACTCTTGAATTCAAGAACAATTCAGAGGATTAATTATAATAATATGTATATTCTTGACTACAGGAGAAATTGTCAAGTGTTTTGAGTTTTGTGAAACTGCTACGAAACGTGATTATGATAAAATTTTAATGAAGCCACCTCTAAAACAGAGCGCTTTTCCTGTCATGTCTGTTTTTTCGTTTGCATGTGGATCTCGTCCGCAGTGCGTGAGGATGTCAATGTCAAATTTCATACAATTATGAAATTAATTGAATGATTTGAATTTGTGGAATATACAAGTGAGTAATTTCAAAATGTATTACTATATGTTCCACCAAGTGCCTACAATCGAAAGCATAAATTATAATAATGAAATGCACTCCGGTTGCTATGGTAACGGGCTAGTCGCGAACTGATTTGACGTTGACATCCACACGCATTGCGGATGAGACCCGGAAGCCAGTGAGGCATGACAGGAAAAGTGCCCAGATTCACATTTCATGTACCCTTCGTAATTTAGTCCCGTTATAAATCGGCCGTAGTGGATTTTATGTTTCGGCGGGTCGAGTTTTATGTGGTGTTATTATAAACACCTTGAGTTCTTTTATCAAATTATTTACGTTATTAGATATCATAGATCCTTCTTCTTTGAAATTCATTTGAATTTTCTTGAAATTCATTTGAATTCTTGAAATTTAGCTAACGTGGTTTCCAAATTTTGGACTAATATATAATAAATAATTTCTTTGCATTATTATTCATTTTTGGGGCTTAATCATCAAATATATATATCAATAAACCTATTGCCGTTTACAGAATCGTAAAATATGGTTTGGTTGTAGAGTTATTCCTTTTTTTCTACGAGATAGTAAGACAACGTCACGATGTCATCATCCGCTCATGACCCGCCCGTGCTCCCATTTTTTTTAAAGTTTTTTTGCGTGGGGTTTGACAGGTTAAAACCCTATCAATTTCAGAACAAATTATTATTATCAATTTCAGATGCAAAGATTAATGACACAAGTATATTATTCAAGAGTATCTTTGACTGGTTACACCTTCTTTGGTATTACACGGCGAATGATACTAGCAGTAAGTGACAACCATTATCCTCATCCCTCATTTTACTGATCTCAACCCTCTTCTTGTTTAACTAATTTTGACATGAAGATGTTGATAAAGCTCTTAAGCACTTAGTTTATAGAATAATAGAAAAAAATAAAGGTTCGAAATTTAAAACGTGTTGTAGTACCCTGGTATAATAGCGTAGATTTTTACTTAGTTATAAAATTTGTTTAAAATAATAATAACAATAATTCGTTTCTGCAAACGGACTAATGGTGAAGAGTCTCGATCAACATCTCAAGAGACTCTCGCTAGACTGTTGGATCAGGGCTCAGATATAGAAGGCTATCGTCCTCGATACGACACGCATCGTTAGGAGGTTTCTCAGTCTGTGACCTCTGCCGCCGGTAGTTTGAGCCCTGCTCCGCTACTGGTGAGGTCTGACTTACAGATTTTTATAATATTTTATGTATCTTTTTTATAGAAATATTGTAAAAAGGTATAGGTTAAGAATTTAAAAGAAATAAACGGAATAATAACCTTTATACTTATTTTTTCAGATGGTGGGAACACTGATTACGTATGAACTAGTGCTGTTTCAGTTGTGATTTCAAGAGTTATTTATATTATTTGGCAGTATGTGATTTGTGTAGTTGTACTTATTACTGCCGAAATGATTAAAAAAACTAACGCAGTTTAATTAAGTTTTGCTTATAGTAATAGTGGAAAGTAGTGTATTATATTTATAGCCTTTTTTTTAAACCCCACCGCAACGTCCATTGCCGAACGCCCCGGGTGCACATTTGGAAGAATTAATTTTTAGTTGGATTGGGTTTTACCCCACCTCTTTGGGATCCGGTTTTATCCCGCGTCGGTGAGTGAAGGCGTTCGTGAACTAAAGCTTCACAGCGCGCTACCCTTCTGGCTTGCTTCTGTAAGGACGGTGGGTTGTTAGTCCGCCGTCCTCAGGTCCTATTTATGGACGTCCTGCGTTGTACAACAGCCTAACTTATCTTTTAACGTGATGGGGAATATGTGTGTACAACACGTGTGTGTAAAATCGGGTCACATATACGTTCACGTTTTCTACACTCACACAAATGCAAAGCTCCGCTTATCCCTCGCGAACTGAACATACTAATAAATATTATAAAGTTCGTTTGTCGTTCAAAAATCTTTAAACCACTAAACTAATTCAGAAAATTCGATAAAAATATTCTAAAATATAGTAGAATATATTAAAGTCTAGATGATAGATCTATCTGTCACACACAAATACTCTAATGATCGTATTACATCGATTCACGTTGGTCCAACATTGCATTTTCTATTCAAAATGTTCGGAGCACGTTCAATGGTAGTTCCAGCAGCATATCCTATGATTTGCTACCTGTGAATATTACAGTGTAAAATAAAAATGTTTACTTGAAATGTTTAAGGAAAATTATATTGATAAGGTATGTGAATATCTGTTAAGGTACTGTGAAGGTAAAAATTAAACCTGAAAAAAAATACACGTCAAAAATTGACACATCAACCGACTTCAAACTACCGAAATGGGACCAAATATTCGTCGGGATGGAACCAAATTGAAATGGAAAGAAAAATTCAAAATCGGTTCACCCAGTCCGAAGATATGAGGTAACAAACATAAAAAAAGCATACAGTCGAATTGAGAACCTCATCCTTTTTTGGAAGGCGGTTGAAAAAAAAACATACAGACTAATTGAGAAACTCCTCCTTCGTTTGAAAGTCAGTTCAAAAAGAAAAGTTAATTAGCACAATAAAGAAAAACAAAATACAAGATAAGTTGTTTAATTTTAATTCCTCTGTTTTCTTATAACCCCACTAACAGGGCACTTATATGTTTGTCAAAGTTTTGTCCGTTGATCGGCAGGTGCACCAATTGCACAATAGATTGCTTGGACAATAGAGGAAATCCCTAGCAAATTAAATTTAAGGACAAAGGAAAAGTCTATGTTCTATGTAATAAATGTAATAAATGTAAATCAATTCAAAATTAAATTTAGTGATTGGGCTACGCCTGGAATCTATAAAAGTAGAAGGAAATTATATGAATTATACGAGACAAAGGCATCTACTAATGAGCCACAAGTAATTGAACAGATTAAAAAGTACTCCAAACTATTCAAAAAAGTATGTTCAACAGCTAAATCTAATTATATACGGGCTAAAATTGAAAAATCTGATAATAAAACGAAGGCAATATGGAATGTTATTAACAAAGAAACTTGTAAAGCAAAGTCACGTGATATCGATCAAATCGATAAGGATCGCCTTCGAGTTAAAAATAGATGATAAACATATTAAAACTGATTCTGAAGTGGCCAATGCATTTGAATCTTTTTTCACAAATGTTCCAATCACCACTACAAATAAGTTAAATTCGTCAAAAAACGTAGCCAATTCTCTTCTTAAATCTAGTGTTGATAAATGTAGAATTAACTTTGATTTTCAGTATATTGACTCTGTCACTATACTTAAAACTTTTAAACAACTAAATATAAAAAATCAAAAAATCAAATAAAAAAAAAATCACACACAAATACTCAAAAATCATTCCTTTATTTAAAGCAGGAGACAAAAGTGATCCTTCAAATTTTCGACTTATTTCCATACTCCCAACCCTCAGTAAAATTTTTGAAAAAATAATATTTAATCAATTGCTTTCACATTTTACAGACAATAAGTTACTTCATAACAAACAGTTTGGTTTCACTAAAGGCAGGAACACAACGGACGCAGGAGTTGCACTTGTGAAACATATATTTGATGCTTGGGAGGAAAAGCAGGATGCCATTGGTATATTTTGTGATCTATCAAAAGCTTTTGATTATGTTGATCATGAGACTTTGCTACTAAAATTAGGTTATTATGGTGTTTCGAACAGCTCACTTGGCTTACTCGAGTCTTACCTCACTGGTAGAGTACAAAAAGTAAGCATTAATGGCACCGACTCTTCTGGCGCCTCATTAGTCATGGGAGTAACCCAGGGCTCGATATTAGGACCCCTTTTATTCTTAGTATACGTAAACGATCTTCCTTATTTCACTAAAAATCTTTGTGAGATAGTATTATTTGCTGATGACACATCATTAATTTTTAAAAGTGATAGACAAAAAGTAGCACTTGACGATGTAAATAATACCCTTTCGAAAATATTGCATTGGTTCACAAGTAACAACTTGCTGCTCAATGCGAAGAAAACAAAATGTGTAAAATTTACTATGCCCAATGTTAGACAGGTGGATACTCATATTACTATAATGAATTAGTTCAAATAGTCAATACCACAGTTTTTCTTGGGATAACTCTAGATAGTAAACTACAATGGGGTCCTCATATCACAGCCTTGGCAGGAAGACTTAGCTCAGCTGCCTAGGCGGTTAGAAAGATAAGGTCCCTGACTGACGAAAAAACGGCACGATTAGTTTATTTTAGCTACTTTCATAGCGTTATGTCATATGGTCTGCTGCTGTGGGGCTCAGCTGCCGATATTGAGACAATATTCATATTACAGAAACGAGCTATACGAGCAATCTATAGACTCGGACCCTGTGACTCGCTGAAAGAACTATTTAAAGAAATTAATATACGAGCAATCTATAGACTCGGACCCTGTGACTCGCTGAAAGAACTATTTAAAGAAATTAATATTTTAACAGTTGCTTTTCAATATGTTTACGACAACATCTTATATGTACGGAAGAACATAGATTTCTTCAAAAAAAATTCCGATAACCATAATTTTAATACAAGAAATAAAAATAAACTGGCAATGACAAAAATTAGACTTCATAAAGTTGGTAATTCGTTTGTAGGCAAATGTATAAAAAATTATAATAAAATTCCTCAGGATTTGGTTGACATGCCTCTTAATAAGTTTAAAATAGTAGTTAAAAAAATGTTTGATGATGAAAGGCTACTTAATGTAGACGAATATCTTAATGATAAAAATGCATGGTCACCCTAATCTTCTGTTGTTGGCCACTCGTATAATACAATATAAACTAATTGTAACAATGTAAACAAAACAATATTAAAAAAGAAAATGGATAATCTACCTGAGTTTCTTGCTGGTATCTTCTCAGGAGAACCAACTTACCGAACCAGCGAAAGAATCATTTTCTAATGGTTATTGTACTTACTTAATTTAGTATTTTTATAATATTACTTGACAAAATTGTAAAATTTTGACATTCATATGTGCTCTTTATGTGCCTAAACTGAATAAATGAAATTGATTCTTTGATTCTTTGATTGATTGCAGGGAGAATGATGAGGCCACTATGGTACTATGAATTTTGCCGTTCGGACTGCTGAAGTTGTAGTCCGTAACATCTTTTGTGGTCATTGAAATTTTGATTTGAATTACACAGTAAAGGATTATGTATTGTGCCCGGTATCGGCGGTAGGCTTTCCCCCTATTAGGTACGTGGGATCAACAAAATTACTGGCAAAGTGTGGGGTGTGTAGTGCACCCGCTGCCTAACCCTTTCAGATTTAGGCGTGATGATATGTATTGACTTTTTATTTGTTTCCTAAACGTAGCTACCTAACTGTTACTCACGCGATACTCTATGCATCCATAGTAAATATTATATCAGTAAACTACATTATTGTATGTCTCTAATAAATAGTCCATAATTATGACACAAACAATAGTGTCTAACCCTGTTGTAAAACACAACATCACGTTAATACGTAGCTGTCGATGAAATAACACTTGACGTAACTTAATTAATAACTACCTTATTAATAACTTCTTTTTGTAATGATTATAAATGAATTCGTCAAATATAAATCACTAATACTCGTCCCTAATGATACTCGTTTCGCATCATTCCTGGTGTGGAAGTGCCCATGATGCTGACAGCATTGCCCCGCTGGATGGCAATGGACAACCTAGATACCAGAGAATCGAAGTAGAATATAGAGCAAGAGCCCTCAATAGCAAAAGCAGATGTCTCCGTTTAAATTAGAACAATCAGTGAGTAAGGAGTTGGGTTTGTGGTTAATTGGGAATATAAAAGCTGGTAAATAAAATGGTATCCAAGTCATATAGGTTTTTTCATAATGCTTAATTTTGTTACTGGGTGCCAAGGTGTCCTACCAACATCTCCAGGGCCCAAATTATTTTCAGCTGCACGCGTTGCACCTGCTAACAAATGGACAAGGTTCTAGAAAATATACTCACTGGAAATAGCAATGGGCTCGTGACCTATTTACGTGGTTACAGAATTGGCGATTTTTGCGCGTATTAAGCGCCTCTGTCTTTCCTTTCGGGGATGAAGACGTGATTTGTGTTTGATTTGTTGATTAACATTTTATTAAAAATCATGTCACTTAAAGATAGATATAGATATGAGACAATTAGCTTATCAGCTAGCTATTAGGTTATATGAGTAGGTGACACAACAGGTGGCCAAAGTCTGACGAGATCCACTATACCTTCTGGTGTGTACCAGAGACGCCCGCAGCAATGGACATGGCAGCGGCTGCGGACTCGCGGAATTAAAAAAAAAGTAGGTGACACGAACTATTTAATAGTATACAGTATCTATACTAACATACTCTGTATTTGTTTTCAACGTGGTATACAAATAGTCACTTGTTTACGATTTCTAGCTATTGATAAGACTATATTGGATGATCGGATCGCATGTCACAGTGCAAATAAGTATTATCTGTTGACTAGCTTATTAAGACCTATAAGTTTTATGACCTTCAAATTAGAATGAATGCAGTGGACTTTGTAATAATCGAATTTATATATCTAATAAAATATTTATTAAATAAATAAATCTTTTATATATTAAACAGCATATAACATAGTAAATTACAAGAAATTATAATGTATTAATAAAATATTTATGTCTAAATAGTAGATGAAAATACTATTTACATTTACTAAAAGCTATACTATACACATTAAAATTACACTATATACCAGGTGTCAAAGAACTCCTCCGCCTCTTCGCGGACTGGCAATTTTCCCAGAAGGCTGGCAGCATTGCCACGTTGTATGGCAATGCTTATTCTTTGAGCTAAAAAGTAACCAGCCTTTTGGTCTTGAGAAGAGTCGATAATAAATTTTGAGATGGTTTTAAGAGAATAAATAAATTGGATTATAAATATTATTAAGTTTATTCACAATATTAACATATTTATTACATTTTATAAATATATGTATTTATAAAAAAATACATAGATTTATAAAAACGTGGTGTGTGCTAAACGAAGCACCTCTGACGTTATGACGTACGAATACGAAACGTCTATATCATACTAGAAGGCGGTTCTAGTCCCAGTTTACATGAGCTTCGAATGCCTAGGAGAACCCATGGAAGTGCTTCAGTTCAGCTTGCTGTAGCGTGATATGTTATGACCGATTTGAGCGTCCGATGCTTTCGTTCCACGATTCCATTGGCTGCTGGATGATAACTCGTTGTGAGATGATGTGTAGCACCTAGAAGCGACACCAGATCTCTGAAGACTTTCGACACGAACTGCCGTCCGCGGTCTGTGGTGAAAATAAAATATATAAAAAAATATAAAAACAGTAACCTATCAGTAGCGGAGTATTAATATTATTATCTTTCATATTCATAAGTAAATTATAACCCTAAATAACGATAATTTTTTTTATTTTTTATTAATTTATTACACATAATAATACACACAACATACATCTCCATAATCTATTATAAAGTAAACGACTTTTCTTCCTGCAGACCTTAGAGTTTTAGAGGAAAAGGATTTTAGCAAAAAGCGATGTAGGAAATACCAACGAACACAAAAGCAACGTCCGATGAATTTTAAACCGACTACAAAAAGGAGGAGGTTCTCTTACTGTATGTTTTTTTTAAATGTTTATTACCTCATATCCTTCAACTGCGTGAACCTATTTTCTTTTTTTTAAATATAAGTTACTGCTTCCCAAATTGTCCCATTTCAATTTTATTATTTGTTCTTTCCTGAAATTTGGTCGTTACTTAATAAGGTAGGTATGTTAACATTAATAAAATTATGTATTGTGAAGATCATTTCTGACTGGTTAACATTAACTCATTAGCAAACATAAAGTTATCTACAATCAATGGTCTAATGATTTTTCAATAGGTATGTTATTAGCCTTGTTAAATTGAAATTGCTTTCAACACTGGGTAAAGTGAATTTAAACATAGCAATGAACAATATGCTCGAACAAGACTTTAAGGAGTTTGTGGCGTATAATAAGTTTGTTGGTCTCAAACAACCTTACAATGATGTGAGTAGTTTGAACATTTTTAATATTATGTAACAAAGTTTATTAATTCAATTTAATGAATCGCAATGACAAGACCCTTTTCCAGGAGAAACGAGCCAAAGACACTGAAATTTGCGTTCATATATTATGAGCTGCTCTTTGTTGACCCAAATAAATACAACTGGTTGTCATATAAATATCTATGGCAGTCATTAGGGGTAGTTGGAGCCCTAAAATAGAAATTCGACCGTTCTAACTACAGAACTTCGATATCGCCCATGGTTTGTGGAGGTCAGATGGCAGTCGCTCCACGGAAAATATCGAAGTTCAGCCGCATCGCAGTAACACTGGAAAGCCGACCCCAACTGAGTTGGGAAAAAGCTCGGTGAATGATATATGAACTGATAATAATTAGGTATTATCCGAGTGCGACTTAGGGCAAATAGCATATTAATTTACTTGTTTACATTTAGGATTTTCTCCAAGTCATGCAGACATTTTTCACCTGGTCGAGTATTATTGGTGTTCTGTTTAAGAGAACACGCATTTCTTATGTGTGGACAGCTTGTATACTATGCTCATTGCTATGTATAGAAGGCATGGCTATATGGAAAGTTATAAAAGCTCTAACGGGACTGGCGATAGACACTGCGGGCCATAGTAAGTTATTAGATAAACACACATACACACTTTTTGACTACGCCTTTATTTCATAAGTGAATTTGTTGGTCCCAAGGTCCATGTAATAGTGGGCGAGCCCATTGCTGTTTTAGGGAACTTTGTTCTTGATATACTCGTACTTAACTCTGTACGACTGTCTCTAGTAGCTCGATGTACAGGTGAGGACGTGTTGTATATCGGGCTCATTGCATACTGTAAGTTATTACAGTGTAGGTACAAAATTAGGTAGAATATTCCAAATGTTTGATTATTTTAATAGACACTTTTTAAAGACAGGATTCTCGCGGTTTCACGTGTCGTATAGATTTTCTTGTTCACGGGAACTCATTGTAAGGATAAAAAGTAGTAGGTAGGTATATCTGGTAATTCAAGATGTCACCTCACAAAATTTTGCCAACAAGAGCGTGAATGAGTAGCAAACATATAAACACACTCACAAACTTTAACCATTATAAATATTAAGTTTAAACTTATATTATTTATTTGGTCACAGGGAGTGTAGCAGCTAGATTCGCTGGAACTTTATTCTACTCAATATCATTAACATCTTTGATACTAGCCTCAAGATTATCGCTTTCCTGGCGCAATTTAGCGGAAGTGTGGACAAAGGCTGAATGCGCGATGGCTCTGAACATACCACAAGATACAATATTGAGAAGACGACTGTATGCTATCGGTGGTTCAATGCTATGTTTCGCTCTTAGTGAGTTAACATATAAAGTGTATGTCTTACGGCTAACACCCCGTTAAGGATTAAGACTTGAAGTACTGATTCACCTAGATGTAAGCGTGCTCCCCGAATATAGGGCAAGCGTCACCGACCGCTTCCTATGTGAAATAATTATGTTTTGCTTTGTAATATTAATAAATGAGAGTTCTTTTTTACAGTTGAACATATAATGAGTATAACTTCGCATATTGGACTCGACTGTCCACCAGAATTGATTCTAAAACAATATGTGCTACAATCGCACGGTTTTATGATTTTGAGACGTAAGTAAAAAGTCTTTATAACAATTGTCTTGTTAAAATTAAGAAACCTTCATAGCCTAGTGACTGTTGGGTTTGCCAGGGATAAAAATATATCGATAAGTAAATAGTACACCCAGCACAAAAGCACAGCTTTATCCCCTAAGGAGTTCATTACGCCCACATTTCGCCAGACTGTGGTCTCACATAGAAGACAGATAGCCTATTGTCGTTTGCAGGCGCTTTGGGTATTCTTGCCAGAGACTTGTCCGTCTATCAGATGATGCACTGATGCAGGTGAAATGTCGTGGAGAATTAAATAATAATAATATATATACCAATAACCGTACATGTGATGGTGACACCGCCGGCTATGGCCGTTAGAGACAAACAAACAAGCAGTCATACTTTGGGTCTTTAAAGTCCAAAGAACTCTAGTACGAAATTGTGCAAATGATGAAAATGCGAAACCAGAAGCCGACGTCATTAACTTCAAACCGAAAGATTTTTCCTTTATGATGCAGATGAATATTCAGAATGGATTGCAATACCTTTACTCTTTATAAGTACCGTTGCGAGTCTATTGTGGAATATGCAAGACCTGATAATAATTCTAATCAGTATTGGCTTAACTTCACGGTATCAAAGGCTGAATAAATTTCTGTATCAGACGTGTGCATTGGAGAAACAGCATAGGGAACATGATAAAGTAAGATATTTTTTATACTTCTGTCGAAGAAAGTTGGTGGTCTCTCAATTTCTTTGGTAAATACTGGTATGGAAACCGAATTCAAGGGAAATAGTCACTTTGAACGTAATTATCATCAAGGTAGTCTAAAACAATCGCGTACTTAGCTTACTTAGAGGCTTGGCCAATTGCGCGAACACAGTGCAGCCTGGGGGCGGATTATACACCTATGTAATTTCAACTGCAGTTCATGTCTTGCCGTGGTTGTAAATATTCACAAAAGGTAACATAGTAAATTTGTAAATTAAGCGTGACGATACGGTAGCGTAATGTTTCAGTAGTCAAAGTATGAGGTATTCCACGACAGGTTATTTCTATGTGGGAGAACCTTAAGAAGGGATATATTAGTACGATAGGTTTCCATTCCTCTAAGTTCTTTAAGATTTTTTTCTTGGTTTCAGAATATTAAGTCATTATTACGAATTCACCAGTATACTTGGCGAAGACTGCGAGAAGCGTATGTCAAGCAAGCGTTGTTAGTAAGGAGGATGGACTTAGCACTCGGTGGCATTGTCGTTCTTTCCTGCTTATGCAACTTCTACTTCATATGTTTGCAACTCTTTTTGGGAATCACGTACGAAATTTCTTCTTATAGTATAGTCATTAAAATTGTTTGAGTTTCACTTTCGGTTGCATCAAAGTCAAAAGTTTCTCATAATATTTTGGTCTAACATAGGGTTTAGGCTGTGAATAATTTATTTTCCAAACCAGCTATCTCGGTTCAACTTTCTAAAGTAGTGGTATGGGATTTGAACTTGTTTTTTTTGGCAAGGCCTGATTAATTCAATGTTTAATAATTTTAACTTTCAGTCAAGGCGTATCTGATACTCAAATCAAGAAAGCATACTTCGCAGTTTCATTATGCTGGCTAATCACAAGAGTAATCAGCGTGGTACTGTCAGCATCGTGTATAAATACCCAGTCGCAGCAAGCTCTCAAATATATTTATACTCATGACACTCATGGGTATAATATAGAGGTATATGCAGTACTTATATTAAAATCAATCTTATCATATCCTATTTTATATTTATTTCATCCCATCTATCATTAGTAATCATAACGCAATCACATTTGTGTGTCCAACTCCAACAATTTATACATACATACACACTGTCACGCCTCTTTCCCATTAGGGTAGGCAGAGACTATGGAATTCCACTTGCTACGATCTTGGCATACTTCTTTCGCTTCTTCCACTTTCATTACTATTTTCATGCACGCTCTCCGGTTATAAAGTACTCTTGACCTGGCCTTTTGTCAAAACATCTCCGATTTGATTGTTCGACGCTTTCCTGCCAGTCCATCCACACCTGCCTTATGAATCTATTTCGCCAATCTATATCTAGTCATATTAGTTATACATATCACGCCTATATCCCTGAATTTGCCAGTATTTTTAGTCCCACGTAATTTGGGGCAAGCCTATTGCCGTCACCGGGCACATTTATAATGGGTGTCCGAAATGGCAGAATGAATTTAATACGAGTTTACAGTTTAATTTAATTTAATACTCGTAAAAAGTAGCAGCTATATTGTAATTATGAAAAAATTTTAAACCCGTTGCCTTTCGATGAAAAGTTGATGTAACGCAACAAAATCTTTCGTGCCAGCTGCTATGGCACAGCCAATTACAGTCCTTGTCGTCTCGGACTACTAGTTATTAGTTATAATATACTTACTAGTTATTGGTATATTAGTTACAATTCATAGAAAATAGTAATTACTAAAAAGTGTGTTTGTTTTTAGGTGGTAAGACTACAAGATCAACTGACAAAGGATTACATAGCGCTCAGCGGGATGGGGTTCTTTTATTTGAACAAAACTATCTTACTAAAGGTAGTACATTACTATGATACAAATTTATATTAAAGTAATGGTAAGTAAGATGTTAAAAACTTTAAAAATAAATAATGCTATTTTTTTTTTTTTAAGTTTTTAACATCTTACTTACCATTACTTTGTCATGGATTTTAGCCAGGTAACGCCTGTTTCTATCCAATATTTAAAATTATATTATTTCCAAATATTGGATAGAATCAGGCGTTACCTGGTGAAAGTCCATGACAAAGCAATGGTAAGTATGATATTCAAACTTTTTCAAATAATAGCATTATTTTCGCTAAAATAGAAGACATTAAAACGTCAACATATGTTTCACCTCTAAACGAGGCATTCTCAAGACTGTCTGGCTGTTCTCTCTGAGACTCTCTTCTATTTTAGCGAAAATAATGCTATTATTTAAAGTTTGAACATCATACTTACCATTGCTTTATATTATTTCCAACTCCGATTATTATTTGTAAGGTTCCGTACCCAAAGGGTAAAACGAGACTATATTACCAAGACTCCGCTCTCCGTTCATCCGTCTGTCCATCTGTCATCAGGCTGTATCTCATGAACCGTAATAGTTAGATAGCTCAAATTGTCTAGATGCATTATTTCTGTTGCCGATACATACAACAACAAATAGGTACTAAAAAGCAGACTAATAACGTGATTTTTTGTGAAGTTTTTATAGATAATGGTACAGAACCCTTTAAGCGCGACTTCAACCTCGAACATGGCCGGTTTTTATAAAAAACCTTATAAAGAATACCCTACAATCTTATAGATCTCATTTCCTAATTTTTTTATGTAACGTAAGTATCTGAAGTTCGGGCGAATGGTACAATAAAAGTTTCCATGTAATGTAACGTTTGTGCAAATGCTCGGTGCTCTGTTCAGCGAAATGCTTTCTGACCCGAAGGCTTGTTGGTTTGCTCACACACACACACACATATCACATCTATACTTATCCCCGAAGGAGTAGGCAGAGGTGCATTACACACCCACAATTTGCCAGTATTTTAGTTCCACGTAATAGGGGGTAAGCCTATTGCCGTCACCGGGTACACATATAATGGGTAATGTCCAAAATGGCCGAATGAATTTAATAAAAAGTAGTAGCAGTATTGTAATTTTGAAAAAAAAATGAAACCCGTTGCCTTGTGATGAAATGTTGATGAAAGGCAACAAAATCTTACGTGCCAGCTGCTATGGCACAGCCAATTAAAGTCCTGGGCGTTTCGGACTATTCCTGGGCGTCTCGGACTCTAGCATATAGATAGAGTGGATCGATATCCAGTTACAAGTATATGCTTAGGTCTATACCCACGGTTTAGTTTTAAAATTCATCATTACCTGTTGTTGCAGATGTTCGGTGCAATAATTACATACGAACTGATGATGATACAGTTCGACAACAAGGGACCAGACCACACCAATACGAATTCAACAACTATCTCATAACTCAGTCTGTATAAAAAAATAAACGAAAAATAAAATATAAAAAAAATTGGATTTTTTATCCTTCTTGTATCTGTCTGTTTGTATGTATATACACAAAAATCTTCAAAGATACAGAACGATTTAGTTTTTTTGGTTTTCAAAGATAGAATAATCCATGATTTATCAGATTTAATCAGACATTGTAGTTCAGATGGATTCCGTAATTTACTTGATTAGATATGCCTGCTAATTTTGCAGCCAGTTGGCGGAAACATGGTGGAACTTTAAACTGTGTAACCTGTACTTACTTGTTTATCGAAAAAGAATTGAATTGAAAGAAAAAATTGAAACAGGCAATATTACAGGTTGTGCATTGTTTTATCAATCTATCGTCATACATATTCCCTATACCATAACTAACCTGTTCCGTGAAGGTAAAGTAGCAGGCATCAACTATAAATAACATAAACCTTTTGTTTTATTTATAACATACTAAACTCCTGTTTCCATCCAGTTTTCCATTTCTCCGATCCGTGAACAATAAATTCAAGCAACTTGATTTAATCTTGTGGTTTTTCTATTCTTTCATTCGTTTTAGAAAAAATGTATACTAGAGATTCTTCCGTGCAGAAGATAATTGTCCATTACGTATCAAACAAAAGAAATTTATGAGGAAGTAATTAAAAAAGATTTTTTAAGGTTTCAGCTATATAGTTGTGTTTCGAAATAATACCTATGAGTACAAGGTAATAGTACGGAACAACTGCGTGGTATCCGACTACTTTATCTACTTTCAGCTTTATTGTGCAGAAAGGTGATATCTTGATTGTTAAAATTTTATTGCTATACCATAAAAATTACGTTCGATGCAGGTTTTTTTTGTAGGCTACTCGATATTTTATTATGTAGTTAAATGAAATAAAACAAAATACTCTTTGGGATACTGAAATAATAGACTTTCAAACTGAAAGTACTACAAATAAATTGGTTAATTTACTTCCTTGCATAAAGTCTTTCTTCTTTTATACGTAGTTATGGTTTGGGTAAGAGGTAAGTGAATAAGCATATGGTCAGCTGACGGGAAAAGGCTTTAAACGCTTATTACACCAGTTTAGAAATGGCATCAAATATTAGTATGGCTTAGAAAAAAGAAAAAAAAAATGAATCGGATAAGTACCTACCTTGGTCACTTTGGAAATGAGCTGATGATTTTCAGAAATAGCTAAGAATTAGATCTAATCGGCTTTCGAACATAATAACCTTTAAATATTGGATGGAAACAGGCGTTACCTGGCGAAAATCCATGACAAAGTAATGGTAAATAAGATGTTAAAACTTTTCAAAATATAATAGCATTATTTTCGCACAAACAGAAGACAATAAAACGTTGACAATTGTTTCGCCTCTAAACGAGGCATTATCATAATAACCTTTACAAAGAATTTAAATTGCACAAATGCAGAGGTTAAACTATAACACCCCTCGTTTTTCGTTAGGGGTAACAAGAACTAAGGAAAACAGGAAACTGAAGTGAGCAAAGGAAAGGGCAGCGGGTCTCGGAATGTTGACCTTATTATGTGACATTTCCCTTTCAATGTGAAGTTCTGTTATCTGAGATAAGACATAGAAATTATGTCCTTTTACATTCTAGGACGAGGGACGTGAGACTTCAGAGTCATCCACAGATCAAAGTTGCACATGGTTGTAACCGTACCGAAAAATAATGGCTATTGACACAGAATAGGGAATAGTACCCACCATTAATTCCTAATTTAAAAAATATTTTTACTCGTAGAATGAAGAATTGAATGAAGTTTTTTTCTTTTCGATACAATTATGTACTTTGTGAAACGAACATATAAATCAGTATAGAGCTTCACTAAACTATACTTAGTAACTTGATTTACAACGTTAGTATACGATTACTTATGCCCACTCGATTCCAATAAGAGTTGATATTTATTTTACTTTGTGGTTCTGTATTAGTAGTAGGTACATTAATTTACAATGTCTTATAATTGTATTCTCAACATGTGTACCTAATGAAATAGTTCAACCTACTAGCTGTCCCGGCAAACTGCGTACCACATTAATTTTTCTAATGTTACACCTACTATTTTTTTCTCAAAAGATCCTTCTCCTGATAATAACGAACACAAAAAAAGAACTAGCGAAATCTGTCCAGCCGTTCTTGGGCCATTAATATCTTAACCAACACGACTTTGTTTTATATAATTAGAAGATTAATTTTACATATTAATCACGCCTATCTCCAGGGGTCGGGGTAAGCAAACATGGATTACACATTACACCAACATTTTTACAATAGTTTTGTTGGTTCCACGCAACCACACTGAAGTGGTTGTTGGGAATGTATTGAAACGCTTAGTAACAGTATGTGAATTGAATTTTTTATTAAAATATATTCGTATTTATATCATACAAGCTAAACCCCGGCGACACTAACAGGTCTAGATGGGCGTGGATCTAAACAATAGAACGACTTTAATATACCTATAAGTTTGTAGTAATTATAATTTATTGTTTATGCCTAATTGGCTAGTTCAATTATAAGGAGGTGTGGATTATGGCGTGTGCGCAACTGGAAATTGGTAGAAGCTTGTAGAAGGGGCTAGAACCGCCTTCTCGTATGATCTAGACGTCAGAGGTGATTCGTTCAGTTGCTTGCCTACGAGTACACGCCACAACACGAAGGATTTTGAATACAAATGTATAAACATAGCAAGGAATAAGTAGATGCAGTATTAAGTATAGTTCTCTACCTAATATAACAATAGTGGACATATGCAGCTCTCCTTGTATTAGTCATTTTCTAAATACTAATCCTCACGGGAGTCTACTTTCGGTATGAAAAGTGCCCTTTTACCTGTATTTTGGTCCCTGCGGTTCCGTGTCATATGTGTCACATCACACGTAAACATTACTCCGAACCAACACAATACAATCACACCGATCTCCCCCTAAGGGTAGACAGAGGCGTTCATTATGCCCCTTCGCCAGTCATTTTTGGTTCCAAGTAATAGAGGGCGAGCCCAGTTTAATTTTAGAGCACTGTGAGTATTTTGCAAGACTTTTTGCCATCTCACAGCAGGTGCACCACGTTCAGACAGCCATACCTGAGAGACGGCCATTTATTCCACGTTTTACTGGTTCTACCTTTAGTTTAATTTCTGTTTTTATATTATGTATTTTTATTTTTATGTGTTCCTTCTAGGAATTTATGGAATAATAAATATTATTTATTTCTTTATTTTCTTTCTATTTTCTTTCTTTCTTTCACTGGAGACGTTGCTAGGGCGCGTAGAATTCCAAACCATAAAGTTAAAATAGCGTAAACGAATTCTATTTTATGCTTCGTACGGTTAATACGGTCATACGGAACTCTAATTGGTTGACACGAAACCAGTAAACAAAACAAATACCCATTAGTGACTTTGTGCTTTATAGTAGTGTAACATACCTCTGCGAAATGGGACAAAAGTACATTAAAAAGAACAGCTCGTTTTGGATACCCTCTAAAAGTAAGTATACGTAATAAACATTCATTTTTAGCTCTATTGTACTAGCGAATGCTCGCGACTTCGTCCACGTCGTAACGTGGTTTTTGCATAAATATATTAATCTGTAACAATGTAGCTATAAATAGGTGAAAGAATTTTCCGAATTGGTTCAGTAGTTTCCGAGCTAATGTAAACAAACAATAACCTTAGTATAAACTATTTGATGCACGCGGCTTTCTCCACGTGGAATAATTTTCTCGATCCCATTCCCACAGGAACGGAATGAAAAGAATCATTGCAATTTAAATAAAAACTATCCCAGGGAACTTTGTATCGTCTCGAATATAAAAAAAAACCTTCCCTAAACTTTTACGAATTTTTTATATTTCATGCAAATGTATGTATTATTAATTATAATTGAAAAACGCGACCGACGGACAGACAAATTGTCGTATTAAATATATAGATACACGTCAAAATTTACACAGCAACCAACTGAAATGGGACCAAATAGTTGTCCAAATGGGACCAATTGGGAAGTAAGTAGCTTCCAATTAATTAGAAATTCAAAATCGGATCTCCCAGTCAGAAGATATAAGGTAACCAACATTTAAAAAATCCAAAAGAAAACTTACAGTCGAATTGAGAACCTCCTCCTTTTCTGGAAGTCGGTTGAAAAGCTTGTAAAATAGAAGTGATGAACTACATAAAGTGGGTTAGCTAAATATGACGATAACATTTTTTTTACTGCTATCGGATTTCGATGAATGTGACACTGAGTTACGCTCATCGTCTATTTGTGAAAACTGCACAAGAACCATTCAGTGGCTTCAACGTCCTACATAGTAACATCGCAACTCGCACGGTGCAAACTCGCGCGCTCTCGCGTTTACCAAGCTCGCCAGTTGGTGAACAAATCCACATGAACCACGTCCAAATTTATGAGGTTTACTGGAACTTCGTCGTCCAGTTATCAGTTAATCTAGCTTTCAAACTGACACAAGCACATTTAGGTCATTTGGAATGAAATGGACTTTACCGAAAAACTAACAACTTGTAGGTATTTACGATACCTACTTAGGTATTTTTATAGAGGGTATGTAGGTATAGAGTATAACAATATGCTTGGACTGCATTATATTAAATTTAGTGGTATGTAACAACTGTCTTGGCTGTTGGAATTAAGGTTTAAGTTACAGAGTGGTTATGGATTTTCTATAGTGCTTTGTAACGGCAATAGACTTGCCCCCTTTGACTTGGGACCAACGAAATTATCGGCAAAGTATGGGTGTGTAATACACCTCTGGATACTCCTTTATGAATTTATCCATACGATATAAATATAAACTAAACATGAATCAAAATTATAGCACAGTAAATCAATAACAACAATGCAAGCAACTACAGAAACATGTCGAATTTACCAGATATGGTATCAAAACATGTCAAAAAGGCAGTAAAAACAGAGTTATTTTGACTAACTGTTTGTTGTTTTGACAGTGCATCTTTATGTGAAGTTGCATACCAGTTCAAATAAACATTTATGATCAATAGCTTACTTTTAGTATTCATTTGTAACTTGGTTTCATTCCAAGTCGAAAGTATGATGTGCTATCTGGTGATAACTTGGATTTGACGATGAATAGACAAATAAAAAAATAAATAAAAAAAAAATATAAATAAATAAATCTTTCAATTATGCTCGAATCACTCAGTGAGTAAGCAAACGTACAAATAATTCACGCTTAGGATATGATTTATTATACATTTTAATTTAAAGATAAAGAGAATGTTCAAGGTGGTGCGGTAATAATAATAAAATTTCAAACAAGAACATCGACGTTGAGCAATATTTACGACTGTTGATTCAAAAATCCCACAAAAAATCAGATTGACTTCGGCAAATGTTTAACCTATGATTTCCATACGTTTATTGAGTGTATGATTGTAGTATCTGAAGTTATAAATATGATAAGACTGACATACGTACATAGGACATAAGCCTTCAAAAATTAAAAGAAAGAAAACGAGAAGGTACTAGTTCCACCAAATGTTTTGACTCTCTGGTCAGTGGTCAAAACATTTCGGTCAAGGATACTGTGCTATTTACAATCTTGTTGAGCCATCAAAAGGTTTGATGACAATTCTGTTAGATGTAGATACAATATTATAGTTCCAATATGGTTTCATTTCAGAAAATAAAATTCACACGTCAAAACTGAAACGATCAATAACCACATTTCAGCAAGCGCTAAGAACAACTATAATAACGGGTCAACTGTTTTCATTGCTGCCTGTTATTGGGATGTTCAGTAACGATGCGAATAAAGTCAGGTAAAAAATTCAATTACTCTAATACCTATATGGCGTTCACACTATAACATTACAATAAGTCTTTTTAAGGTTCCGGACCCAAAGGTAAAAACGGAGCCCTATTACTAAAGCTATGCTGTCCATACGACTGTTACATGCTGTATCTCAAGACCCGTAATAGTTATACCCGATATATACATTATGAGTTATAAATTTGAAATTTTCACAGAAAATCTATAGCGAATATAAAAACAACACTAAAATTTAAGAAAATAAGCAACAAGGAGGCTCCTTCCCATACAACATATGTGTTTTAATTTGTCGAGATAATTTCGCGCTACTAATGCACCACGGCTGGTCTAGGCTTGAAGTATGACGTACGACAGATATTCACAGTCATTAAACGTCACCTTGTGGTTGAATTGGTAAAGCGTTTTCCGTGTAAGAGAAAGATGCCGGTTCGATCCCGGACCTGGTGACTGATGAGTACGTTTGCCAAAATTTTAAACCTTAGCAAAATCTATGTCGGAGTACGGGTATTAGCGAGTTTAGTTCAAATAATTATACAATCATTAGGTACCCTAAAAGTTAATTATGTCTGTTGCAGATTCGTTAAGACATCCTGGAAGTGTATTTATTCTGTTTTGTCTTTTTGCGGTCAAGTATTTGTTACAATACTGTGTTTTAAAAAACTAACCAATTCTACTGTATCGTTGAATGGCACTTGTAAGTAATATTTGTAGTTTTCTTCTTATGACATCTTTAGAGGTAACTTTTGGTGTAAATCTTACGTAGTCCACTCCCATTTTGCACTCGATTCTAGTTGACAGGCTGATAGTTCGTTGACAACCATCAGGGCCGTTTCGTCAAATCGGTCCGTTCCGTCCAGTTCCTAATTGGTTAAATCATCTTTCATCCTTTTACCATTTCGTCCATTGCTTTATTGGTCAAGTCCCCGTAGGCCAAATTCCCGTCTAGTGCCAATGCCATATAATGAGAAGTTTCAACAATACTGGTACCAAAAACACTAGTGAATCGGGTCGTGTCACCCATACTCACGGTGTATGCTTGTTATCTGTCGTTGACTATCAAAGTACTTTCCCTAGATGTAACGACGGCGATGTCCCCAAAAATTCACTCCAATATTAAGTACACTACCCTTACTTTGATTTTCATTATGTAACTTTTCAGCTCCAGTAATATTCTACATGACAACCAGCATCACGATGGCTATGTTCTTCAACGTGGCACGACGCTGGCCGCAGCTTGTACGGCATATAGCTGTGTCAGAACAACAGGACCCTATATTTGATGTCAATTTACATAGAAAGTGCAACATTACTTGCGCTGTAGTACTGACGCTAGCGTTATGTGAGTACACCGATGTTGCTCGTTTCCAATTCCCACGGGGGTAATACATAACCGGGACAAAGACTAGCCCTTAGATAATATATTCAATTAATCCATTAAATCTATAATTCTAATAGGGTCTATACAGATTACTTATCAAATGTGTTTCAGGCTTTCAGGAAACTGTGTGTCAATTTAGGAAATAGTCTATCTACTCGTATATGCTAATTTTCATTCAAATCTATTCAATGGTTTAATGGTCTAATTACAAATACCTGTTCCGAATCTAACCCTAAAACTGCACTGTACTTACTCAATTTATTCTTATTTACAGTAGAACATATTTTATCGCTACTGTCAGCGGTGGCCGGTGCTGCAGCATGCTATGCTAATAGCGACATTACTTATGAGATATTTGTAAAACATTTCTACCCTTGGGTTTTTAATTACCTTCCATATTCTCCTTATTTGGGGATAATGACACAGGCAAGTTTATGTAGTTCTGGTAATTAGAAAAGAGTGGCTGTACGTTTTCATTGCCAGGTTCTTTTCTAAATGGTGTTACCTAAAACACAGGAAAGTAAATGTGGAAGCAATGACTTTGATGGATAAACATATTTTTGAGTTTTGAGTAATCGCATCAACTTCTTTTAAACTTCTTTTATGTAGTAACACGACTTATATATTTATGCTTTCATGCTTAAATCTTCATTTACACAGACTCTTTAAGTCTCCGCTTTTTCTTTGCTGATCCGCGAACAAACCTTTCAGCATTTTAAAAATATTTATCGTTCGATTTTTAAATGATAATGTTTCTCATACAACTTATTTTTGGTTTTTAATATCCAAAGTTGTATCTCATGTTGAAAAAACTTTTTTTATTATTTATTAAAATTAACATTCCTTTTTTTAGTTCATACATTTTCAATCGACGTTTATATGGAACTTTTCCGACCTCTTCGTAATATGTATGAGTTATTATTTAACGGCAAGGTTGCAACAAGTGAACCGCAAGTTGATATCAGCTCAAGGCAAGGTCATTAATTGTTTATAATTAAGATGTTTTACAAATTATTTTTAATAAGTTAACTCCTCTTTCAAAACCCTCTAAAGGATCGAATAGTTGAAGATCGTAAATACGAGACTCGAACGAGACAATGGTCATGGGACATCTGAGATACTGATTGTTAGTAGGTCATAATAATACGTCAAAATAATAGTCAACATTCTATAGTTACGACCTTATTAAACACGTTTAAGAATTTTCGCTAATACCTAACTTGCAGTTGACATAATTGGCTTGAATCTAATTCAAGCAAATTCTTTGGGAGTTCAATATTTTTCTTTATATTCTCAATTTAGGTGCTCAGACTGCCACAGATTCTATTTAATGGTATATTGTGGTGAGTATTTTGAAAATTTTATAGTGCACACGTTTGCCCCCTATTACGTGGTACTGACCAAATAACTGGCATATCGGTGTGTAATGCACCTCTGCCTATCCCTTCCGGGATATAATATCTAATATCTATCTCATTCTAGGTAACATGGGTCTTTACTGTTGGAATTTTGGTTTATATTACAAAATGATATTGATTGTTTTGTCTTATGGTGCACAGCAAATATTTTTTCTTTGCGCCAGGAAGTGATCAGAATAAGAGTTAAGTTTTACTCTTTCAGTACTTACCAGTGATATACTGGCGATCTATAAGAGAAGACTACTGTCGTGCCACACAGATCGTTGGAGAAGTCGATGACGTCATCAACGGTGTTGTCTTCATTTCCTTCGCCAACAACCTTTTCTTCATCTGCTTACAACTCTTCAATACTTTGGAGTACGTATAATTTAGAGATCTTAGCAGTATTGTAAAGTATCCCAACCTATCTATCTATCGAAACGTGAGAAACTCAAAAGCCATCAAAAGATTTATTGTACGGCTTTTGTGGATTCAAAGAGTCTCGAAATCAAAATCAAAATATCTTTATTCATGTAGGTCACAAAGTAACACTTATGAACGTCAGAAAAAGAAAATGCTTCTACATTTACATTTACCGCCAGATTCGCAAGGCAATAGGTAGAGCCTGTGAGGAAAGAACCTGGCAAGAAAAACTCACGGCCACTCTTTTTATTCGCCAGTAAATACAATGATTCTGTTACAACAATAAAAAGAGGGCAAGGGCAGTACGTGACCATGTGTGGACCAAGTGAACTTAAAAATTATGAATCTCTGTTATTCACAAAAAAAGTTAAATATTAGTTAAAGGTGCCACATAATCTCAAAGTAGTATAATAATCTCAAAGTCTCGAAAGGATAACCCCAGGGTACTGACGGAAGAAAAGCTTTACGTGTAATTTTAATTGAAATATCTTGTTAAATTGTGACTACGATCCCTAAGAATTTACTAATTTTGGAGTAGGTGGCTACCTAAATACTTTAATTGTACAAGCGTTTTATTCTTGCTTACTAAATTACTAAAAAGCAGTAAAGCGTTCAGTAAAACTCTACCGTTTGTTATACATCATGATATTTTCTTTTTAGGGATGGTTTGAAAGGTACTGGAAACACATGCGGTGGCAAGGTGAGCAAGTAAGTATTAGTTATATATATTGCACAAAAACACCATACTTTTCCACTGGTAACTCCCTTACCAGTGGAAATGTATATGTGTTTTTGTGCAATATGTATAGCAGATTCCACCAAGTGAAGTCAATCGACTGTATATATAGTACGTATTAGTTATACGTGTATCACGTGTAAGTTGCGAGAATAAAATATTCTAATAGGAAATAGGAGTGCTTTTAATTATATTGTACTTTTGTTTAGAATCACTAACAATTACTAATGTGTTTGCAAACCGTAAGGTGGAATATGGCTGTGCACATTGTCAATAATCTATCATGTTACCTAAACCCCCTAAACTTGACCCATATCTATACTTATAATAAATCTGTAGAAGTGAAAATTCTGTACATTGAAGATATCAAAAAAATTAATGGCAGGGGGTGTTACTAGACCGACACCGAACCCATAAATGTGATTAAAAAAATTGTTGTCTGTCTGTCTGTCTGGTTCGATTACGATGAAACTTGGTACAATTATTCTTTAATATCCTGGGCACCACATTGGGTACTTTTTATCCCGGAAAAGTATATACAATAAAAAACAAACTTAATTTTGCGGTTCAATCCCTAGACCCGAGTACTGTACCAACCCCAAATAATAAGTTTGTCGTAGGTTTTAGGTGATTTTTTTTTTAATATTTCATATTTTCGTAAGTTAAGGTGAATTTTTATGGTATAATAGAAAATATAATAGAATATATAATAGACAAAATGGTGTAGGGGGGCTATATGAACGCAATAAAACCCAAAATAATGTGCTTTAGAACTTTTGTCTGTTTGTCTGAATGTTTGAACACGCTAATCTCAGAAACGATTTGATTTTTTAATAAAAAAGTTATGTAGATCTAAAGTAACACGCAGGCGGAGCTGCGGGCAACAGCTAGTAAATAAATAATTTGATTTGAAAATGAATACTTACATAAAGTGAAGTTAACAAATTGAAACTGGACTATTGTAAGTTATTCGTGCATAAGTATTTGGAGGATATGGGAAAGGTCTGGGTACGTTATCGGATGCATGTATTCCATGGTATCCTCAACTTATGTGAATCTAAGTAGAACTGACATAAATAGGTGTATTTACACAGCTGTTCTATCTAGAATTGCCCCAAAAGCCTGAATGAAACTCTTGATTTATTCTGATCATTCGAATCCAATTCGTTTTTAGAAAGTGTACGTTTTTTTCGCTTCTAAAAAAAACTCTATTTTTACAGTACTTATGTCAGGTTTTTTTTGTTTATTTTGGATTCTTTAGGTCAGGTCCACTTGGAGGTCATGAAGCGGCCACTTACTTCCTTTTCTCCCTCGTGTATTTACTGTCACGATCAATTGCTGTCTCTCTGATAGCTTCACATGTTAATACTGCATCTTCTGTACCAGCTCCGATCCTTTACGATGTACCTTCGCCAGTCTACTGTGTTGAGGTGAATATATTTGTAAAGTATTATTTGTTTAGACTATAGACATTGTAACTGACAGTATGTTTTAAGTTGCCTCTAACTCTAAAGGTAAGGTCATACTTGATTGGTTTCGCGTAGGTACTCGTAATAAGAACCCCTTTGATGATTTAAGTTAAATAGTAATTTATTTCCAGGTGCAAAGATTTTTAGATCAAGTGAATGGAGACAAAGTTGCTTTGAGTGGCCTCAATTTTTTCTATGTAACAAGGGGGCTACTATTAACTGTGAGTCGAAACCACGTTTTGTACTTGGAGTATATTTACTTACATTATTGTATAAGGTAACGGTATGAAAACATAAGCCAGAGTAAATAATTTATCCTTTTCTAGAATCCGTTAGATCTATGACGCAGAGTCTCTACAAAAGTAGGTACCTACAAAACATTCGAATGAAGTAAGCACCTCCTTGTTTTTGAGACGTCTCAGTTAAATCTATACTATTCTCATTCTTGTCTGTCTGTCTTTCTGTATAAACTCGCTAATCTCTAAAGATACTGATCTAATGGCCCAAAAAACTTAGACCAAACAACTAAAGTAAAACGTCTTGAAATAAAGAAAATGTGTGTTCGCACCTCTCTCTTGTGTTCCTACTGTATTATACGAAACGTAACTCTCTCTTTCTATCTCATCTAACTTATTAGAGCGTAGCGAGCGAAGCTCTCATGGTGCAGGAAAGTTCAATCCTTTCTTATGCGAGATCTCTGTCAATACTTTACCGATTTCAACAATTTTTCAACAATTTATATATCAAATTAAACTAGATTTAACTGACATCATTCTAACGGAGCCCGAATTTTCAATTTTGGCCCTCAAAAATTTTTTTTACACAAAGATATGTGATGCTTGCTGCGCTCTAATATGCTGCCGCGAAGCAGTATATAACTTTCGTTCGTCTCGCCTCATCACACTTTTCGTAGGCTTACTCCCCAATCACCCTCCTCAATCACTCGTATAGAAGTTGTACTTCAAGCATTCCACAAGGGTGGAGCTTCAGGCATCAGCTCGTTACTTCTACTACTATAGTATAGTACTAGCATAGTATTCTTATATCTGTGCTTCTATGTATGTTTCCAGGCGGCTGGTACAATAGTGACGTATGAACTAGTCATGTTCCAATTCAATACGGCTCCAGCGTCACCGACATACAGTACTACAGCTTCTTCGTTATTCAATATGACAACTACTACTGCACCATAGAACTGCATTACGCCCATAAATGATTTATTATAAGCTGTATTGAGTAATAAATAATCTGTTCTCTGATTCATCCGAAATGCAAATATTTGTGATTATGCGGTTGGTAAAAATAAATAAAGTTATATTCACAATCTCAAACTAAGCCGAACTAGAGATTTTAATTATAATCGATGAACAACATGTAAATTATTCAGTTGTAAAGTAAGCTACCGAAATCAACCATTAATAAAATACATAACCTCTTTAGACAAAAAAATAATCAAATTAATAATATAAAATAAAGTAATTTATACACTTTTGTAAAATTTTGCATTATTTTATTCCAAACATGAAATGTAATCTAAATACAATTACAATTTTTAATTTTGGATTAATTAAACTGGAACAGGACTATAACGTAGGTTATAATACTTCCCATTAGCTGAAAGGAAATTAATTTTATCAGCAAGTACCTATCTGATTCTTATAGGGTAGAGGCGTAGAACTTAAATAAATAATTCAAATGTGCTTATTGTATAAAAATACACGTCAAACATTGACACAAAAACCGACAGCCAATTAACGGAATAGGACCAAAAAAATGTTATAATGGGACCGAATTGGAAACAGTAATTTCAACTGAAAAAAAAAATCAAAATGGGTTTACTAAGTCGAAAGATATTTGAGGATGGAACATAAGAATACAGTCAGTTTTAATAGATTCGAATTATTATCAATTGAACCACGAATTGTAATTGGTTTGATAGTAAATAATACAAATAAGTGACGTCATGGTTTGGCGTTTCATAGAAATTTCTAGGAGGTTATCGGTTACAAGTGCGTGGGGAGAAAATTTTATTTCAAATATTCAAATTGCTATGATTCTCAGAATCAGAATGCTGGTTAAATGGATTTTCTACGAATTTTTGTAAATATTGTGAGCACTTTATTTATTGTTTTATCAAATATTTATACAAACCGATAAAATCATATTCCGTGTCACGTAAAAGAAGTCCAAACCACTCAAAGCAATTTTGATGCTCTTGATTTGTGATACATAGTTCCAAACCTGAAGATACCAGTAAAATTTATATTAAACGATGTTAGATGATGTATTAGATAATGTATCATCTTAAGCAGATGATATGAAGATAAATTTTCTAACAAGCATCGGTTTCAACATGCAACTGTTCTCGACGATTGTTGGTAATAATAATGATTATATAGTTTGTTAATACTTGGCTGCTAACATACTTGCAATTAATACAGATAATGTAAGCAAAATACGTACCTCAACAGTAAACTTAGAACCAGGTAAGGCATACAAAATGTAAACAGTTGCCAATGCATTCGATTGTATTCTTGCAGCAAGTAGAAGTACCAAAAATGCTCGTATTACTATTGAACCAAATGATACAGTGAAGTATGTATAGTGATTAATAATTAACAGTGATCTGTGAAGAAGATTAGTATAATTATCCATAGGTCTCAGCAGTTATTTCAAGAAAAATACAATCAATACAGTTATTTCAAGAAAAATACAAAAAATAAATTAATGAAAAATTTGTCTTGGTTTAATAATTTTCCCAGCACGAAAACTACCGTTTCACTTAAGACTTTTACCCATTGAAGAAATAAATTTTCAGATACCTATCAAAATGGCGTAAGCTAAAATTTTCGCAAATACCGAGACATTCAAAATACCGTTCCTTTGTAGAATGACAGAAAAGTCTGGAATGCCTTGCCTGTACACATGTTTACTTCCTCTTACAACCTTGGGTTCTTCCAGCAGAGCCTGGAAAACCACATAATTGGGCGGCGAGCTTTCGGTAATACTGCGTGCTACGTAAGTGGTCACAATTAGCTAGACGCCCGTCGGCTCGGCCTTCCACCAGGTGGGCCGTCATGACGTAATGACATGACGTCGATTAAACCTAATCTACTAGCGCAATTTTTACAGGGAAAAACGTGATTCTAATAGGCAGATAGGTACCCAAAACTTTAGAAGTTACTTACTGCGTGCACTGTGAACTATTGAATTTGCAAACAACATCATTTTCAGAGAGTTTTTCGCTTTTGCTGTTAAAAATAGTAACTAAAATTAGTCAAGTCCCAATTTGATTTTGTAGTTATTTCTAGTATTTTAGTTTTGTTGTTTGAGCCAATATAATATGCTTTTATGTTTGGTGAAATATAGGCGTATTATTTTAAGAATTTTAATGTACACCAATAATATTTTTCAAACTTTCTCGTTCTGAATTCATTATACTATTTACGATTTCGGGACTTAAACGCGTTATTTACGTCAAAACGTCAAGCCAAACAAAAGGAATATTACGCGTTTAAGTCCCAAAATCGTAATTAAACCAATAATAATTATGCCACTTCCAGGTTATGAAGTTCGAATTATTATAAACAAAATTCGAATTGGCCAATTTTCATATTAATCTGTTACCTCAAAGATCACCGGCTTGCAAATACTGCATGCTAACCATTTTTGTGACCCCACAAGATTAGAACAAAACTATCCACTAGTTTTAACGTGAAGCGCATTCGATTTGTCAGTAACAATTTCATTAAAGGTGATATTTTCTTACTTTATAGCAAAATATAATTGTATGCAGATCCATTGAAAGTTTCCTCCAACTGACGCTAATAAAACATATCCGAATCGTGCGTTGATTAATTTCACTAAACGCACGATATTTATATATTCTGTGCGGAATTTCAGACACCGAAAATATTTCTAAAAATATATAACATTCGATTAGATATTAGTGTAACGGCAATTGAAGAATTAATTTTATGTATTTTATGGTACACACAAAACCACATCTTTATCCTCGAATAGATAGATAGAGGCGTATGATACGCCCTTGACATTTTATTAGTTCCATGTAATAGGGGACAGTAGGCCTTTTGCCAGAACCTCTTCTGTATGGTGAAGAAAGAAAGAAATTGTTTTATTTATGCATCACATTATTTTTACAGTACCTACAAGAAATAGGGGTAGGGGTTTTTACACAAATCTATAAGGATAGGTGTCCACTTGTCGACGATCCACGAAGGACGCTGTGACGTGACACAGCTCAAAAGCCACATACTCATGCAAAAATTAAATATTAGATGATTAGATGTTGATAGGCGCCAACTTTTGAAAAAAATTGGTGAACAACTCTATCTACTCGTTCGAGATAAAAACGTTACTATTTAAATGTGTGTATGCAAAAAATAAATAGAAAACTCGCCTGTTCACTAGCTCTCTTCAGACGTTCATTATGTACAATCAAATATTCCGCCAAATATAGACTTAGAAGTATCAGAAGCCAATCATTACAGTTTAATAAAAATTCAGCCTGTATGCTGAATATCTAAAACAGCACAAAATGTGAAATAATACAACATAATACACAAAATATAAAATTTTCTACCTTTTTTTTTTAATTCCGCGAGACTGCGGCCGCTCTCGTGTCCATTGCTGCCGGCATCTCTGGTGACACTGAAGGCATTTCCAGTGGCACCCAGCAGACTTTGGCCACCTGTGTGTCTCTTCGTGGGTTCTACCTAAACTCACATTACACAAAACAGTGTTTAGTCCAACCCAAAGCCGGAGTCAGGATAGATACGGACGGACTCACAGTACACTGTTGTGTTCAGTACAACTTTTCTGTTTTACGATTTCAAAAAAGCAAGACCAGATTTTTTTGGAATATTACACTTTTGAGGTTTTTCAAAAGAGAGAGAGGTTTTTTGAGAACGCTTTTTCTTGCAATAGTGGTCGGTTGGCATAATTTCAAATTATTCTACTAGGACGTTGACTGATTTTCTGGACGCCAACCGAGTTTTATCTGTGCTATAATTGATTGAGAGAAAGTGCTGCTTTTGTGCTACATTTGCAAGAAGTGTGAAATGTCAAACTTTGCATAACCAGGTCAGCGCTGATTAGCTACAAATATTTCGAATTTCGAACTGTCGAAAATTTTCATAAATCAAAAAGCACCTCACTGATAATACCCTTCCACAAAGTGACAGGTGTGTATGAAAAAATCCAAGGCGTGTTGCTTTTAAAGTAATTTTCAACGATATTATCTGGATCGCAGAAATAGAGCATATTTATCCTGTAAATTATATAAACAACTTCTTCACCTGAAATCAAAAATTGATTGTAAAGATATAGTTTTTTGGCTTCCGTACCCTAAGGGTAAACAGGAAAACCCTATTACTGAGACTTCACTGGCCGTCCTTCCGTCCGTATCTCCAGGCTGTATCTCACGAACCGTAATAGTTAGAAAGTTAAAATTTTCACAGATGATTTATTTTTGTTGCCGCTATAACAACTAATACTAAAAAAGACCGAGTATAATAAAAAAAATGTTTGCCGTTTTTCTACCCTTTGTGTGAGAGTCCGACTCGTGCTTGGCCGGTTTTTTCCATTCCCGTTTAATTAGAACTAGATTGATAACGAATATAAATAAGCTGTACTATAAGGCTGATGAGTTTGTTTGGTTAAACGCGCTAATCTCTGGAACTAAAGGTTACAATTCAAAAAATATTTTTGTGTTGAATAGTTCATTTATAGAAGAGAGCTAATCGATAGGTAATATCACACTTCTGCCAATATGACTAGACCAGCAATAGTAAATATTGGCGTGATTGTACCCATGTATAATAATTACTGCCGGTGACGGCAATAGGCTTGCCCCCTATTACGTGGGACTAAAAATACTGGCAAATTGTGGGTGTGTAATGCACCTCTGCCTACCTCTTCGGGGATAAAGGCGTGATATGTGTGTGTGTGTGATAGTAATAACTGTGTTTAATAATTGATATAATTTTACCTGTTTCAGCTATTATTATGATCGCAACAGCAATGGTTACAGTAGGCCTATAACTATTCCTTAATGAAGGTAATTTGGTTTCAAGTTTTTCTGCCATCTTTATGAACAACGGCAATAATCTTGCAGTATTTGCCAGCATTAACAATGAATACATAGACGAAAGGTAAAATGATGCACGGGCTACAAAAAGTTGAAAAAAGTTTGATATCATTACCTTTGTAGCTCATTTAGACTCAAGTCGTCTGTAAGATCAAACATCTGTAATTATTACGGAGCATAAGCTACGTCAGTAGAAACGCCATACAGACGCCTAGACGACTCGTAACATTAATGTCATCAATGGGGTGAACACTAAAGTCAACAAAGACGTAATAACGGTGAAAGAAGTCAATACACAAGTTCAAGCAAAGTGACAGCAGAGCCAACTGTCAATAGTAAATTTAAACCATCCTCGAATCCGTCTGAACACACACTATAAATTTCTTTAAAATCGGTCCTGCTTTTAAGAGTTCTAAGAAAGGCAACTCAAAATGGCTGGCGATTATTCATCGTTAGCAGTAGTGCGTATTTCTATTGATAGAATAACAATATTTATTACAAAAATCAATAACTCTCCATACTCTGTATAAACTTTGCATAAATAAAGAACTAAACTTTACATAATATGAAACAAAGTTCCTCCCACAACTGGAGCGATCTTCTTGTAAACTACGCAATGGAATTTAATACGGTATTTTGCTTTAGAGAAAGTCATTCAAGAGGAAAGCTTAAAATATTCTACACGGGTGGAGCTGCAGGCATTAGCTAGTAAAAGTAAAACTGTATCTACATTTTAAAATAAGTTACTTACTGAAGTTGTTTAATGACATTCCATTCTGGCCAAAATAATGCCACGAAGTGAGAAACATTAATAACTGTCCCATTATACTAAATGTATAGTACACTGTATATGGCGATGACAAAGAAAATCTGTAACATTATGAAGTATTAAATGTCGTATGTTGTATAAGAGCACCCTTAAATATTTATTTAATCCTTTTTTTTAGTATATCCGCAGCAGAAATACATCATCTGTGAAAATGCTAACCGTCCAACTATCACGGTACCTAAGAAACAGCCTGGTGACAGACGACCAGTCAGACAGACAGAAAGCGATGACTTGGTAATAGGGTACCGTTGTAAAATGTAAAATGAATTGGTTCATAAAACCCGTGTCACCTTTTAGGTCCTTTTTAGAACCTTTTTAGGTCTTCGTTAGTCACGGAGGTGACTTGATATTTTTATAGGGTACTTTACAGGCATGTTACGCACTTCGTAGGTAACCGATCCAGGTACCGACATTTCATTATTCATCGCGGATTATTATTTATCTGGACTGCAGAAATTCTATGTATGCAAGAATGGGTCCTGGTTGTTGCAATTTTGTTTCTGATTACATAATAATTATTGATTGATATTGTAATGGAATGTTATACACCATGAAAGTACCAGCGTTTACAAAAAAAAATATATTAGACTCAAGTTTCGAAAACAGAAATGTCTGGAAGTATTACTTTGTAAATCAAACACATTTTTTTTTACAAAAATCTTAAAATTGATGTAGTCTAGACATCATAATGAATACTCGTGGTAACTCACTGCCTTAAAAAATCTTTTTAATGCTATCCAGAGGCGCTCCAATAGACGTAGGCAGCAGCGGCCTCGGGTCGCGGATTTAAAAAAAATAAACTTTATCAATTTTAAGAATTTTATAAAAAAATGTGTTAGTTTTTCTAAGTAATACTTCCAGTCGGTTCTGTTATCGAAACTGAGTCTAAAGACAATAAAACGGAATTCAAATTACCGGAATGGTACCAAAAGTTTGCTGGAATAGGACACTGGGAAAAATAAATTTTCGATTCAAAACAACAATTTCTGAGATAAGAGCGTTCAACAAAATAAACTATGCAGCTTTCCAATAAGTATTAGTATAATTTAGGTAATTTTATACTAACCTCAATTTGTCACTAGTCTGACTGTTTAAACCAGACAATGGTAATAATCCCACAGTTCGTACAAACATTAAATAAAGCCTTAAAGTGTTATATAGATGCTGATGATTGCTCTTTTTCAGTCTCCGTTTTTTTAAGCCAACACATCGCTGGAACATATTTTTTAAGCCCTGAAATCTAAAAGAAAACATTCTATTTAGTTTGATTCGATTTTAAATTATAAATAAATTTATTCGTAAAATTTAAAGCACCTAAAAAGTGTGTTCTTTATAGCTAAGAGTTGGTTCATCTTTATTATTAAATTTACTAAGTATGACAGCAACAGGCTTTGGTAAAATAACAATATCGCTTTGATTATTTTCTTACATTATGTTTTCTTTAAGTATTAATTAATCCACAAGGTATTTACTTTGTGATGTTATTGTTTATGCTCAAAATGATATGGTTAAAGGTTGACAGGTTTTCATTAGTGCCAGTCAAAATGAAACAACGAACCGACTTCTAGACATAATAAGAGCGTTTAAAAGCGAAAGACAAACTTAGTAAACAACCAATATAATATCGCCTATTGATAATATGTTTAGTATAGTGAATTGGTTGCAGCAACGTTATAAATAAGAAGCAAAAACAAATCACTTTAACATTGATTTATCTGGAATAAATTTTGTTAAAAACGGTACAATAAGCAGCGATAAGGCAGGTCTTGGCGACACATGTGCCCTTTTTACCCTCACCATCCATTGCCGGATACCCGGAGTGCGCATTCAAAAAAATTCCTCTGACACCGCCGCTGGCGGACTCGGGTTTTATCCCGAACCCCGGGCATCTATGGGGTCGGGTTTTATCCCGCGTCGGCCACGTGTAACACACATACAGACAGGCATACAATCCAGTCTCGAAAAGTAGACGCTTGCACAAGCTTGTATGTTGGTTGACTCATATCTTGTCACTTACAAGAACTTTATTACTTTTAGAAAGCCAACTGGTCGTATAGTATCTCGAAACCCTCTGAATCAAACAATAAAAAATAATATGTTGATTTATGTAATAACGTCTGTTTTTGTTTTCATCTAACATTCGTTTTAATAAAAATTAACCACCTTCTGACAAATTATCCATTCATCCTAGGTACATTTAATAGTACGCAGGCCGTAGAACATTGAAACGTATTGATTAACAGCAGGTCATTTTTCGTAAGTAGCTTTATTGTGCCGAGTCTCCCACATATATCGATACGAGAAGTTTCAATTCGGGTAGCTAAGGGAGATAATAGGGGTTAAGTATGTTGATTTGACGATCCAAAAAAAAATATTACCAACAGAGAGATTTTTATTATATGTGAAGAGAATCATTAACATTATTGAAATGTTTATTTGTCCGACCAAATATGTGGTATGGTACAAGAGTCCCCCGCTCCGAAAATGTATGGATTACGAGGTCACAAAATATGATTACCAGCAAGCTGATTTTTTTACTGTTGGTTATTTAATAATTATATAATATAACAGTCACTTTGTCTTCCAATTTGTCTGGTAGGTTATCCGAGTCCGACGCTCAAAAGTTGTTAACGCGACAAGACTATTTTTTTTATTACCAAATGTACGACATTAATATTACGTAATAGGTTTTTGTGTGCTCTGTCCAAATAAAACAATGTCCTACAAGAAAACAGGTATAATATCACTTGTCCGACCAGAATTAGAAGGACTTATTCGTAGTATAACCTAAAGTGAAAACATCTTTTTCGAAATGTTATTAGAACAACTTACTTTTAATTATAATATAATTATAATTATTACAAATTAAATTCAGTGGCTATAATTTTGGTAAAGTAGTAGGACAAAATAGATACATAAGGTGGGTGTGAAAGGAAATTCCGGTAAGGGTCGACCTAAGCCCTAGGCGAACGTACTTCAACCAAATCAGATATATTTTGTCTCCCAAAAAGTAGGGGTTTCCGAAAGGGAATTGCATTCACAAAAGCACTTCATTGTTGACAACGACATTTTAACTAGCAATAAATAAATAGGTAAGAAAAAATATTTATCATCCAAGTCGAAAAATTCGAATTTTGAACTCAAAATTTTGAATAAAAGAAGTTTATAACAATAGGCCACAGTCATTCGACCATACAGCCATTATATATATTAATTACAAGCAGACGCTCGCGGCTTCGTTCGCTAAACGAATTATATACACAAAATCTTCCTAAGGAACCACTTTATCTATTGGTGAAAACCGCATCAAATTCCGTTGCATTATTTTAAAGATCTAAGCAAACATACGGAACGAGCGACTTTATTTCATACTATGTTATGATTATGACATAGGATTGTTTATTTACATAAGAATTACAATATATATAAACTATATACTTAAATAAAAACCAGCCAAGTGCTTGTCGAGCCATGCATAAGATAGGGTTCCGTAGTTACCCATAATAGCCTACCAACCGTTATAGATTTCCTTCAAAGTTTGTTACATGAACATTAATAGCATAATAATTATAATTAGCTAGCCGTTTATATTTTAGAAGGGGGGGCCTGTTCTCTCGCAAACGGATACTTAAATCAAATAAAATGAATCGCCGTTCGTTTGTCTCGCTAAAACTCGGGAACGGATAGACCGATTTGGCTAATTTTGGTCCTTGAATATTTGTACAAACTCAGAGCAGGTTTAGGTCGCGTTTCCACTGACACAGAGCTGGGCGGAGAGGAGCGGTGAAGAGCAGTGAAAAGTGGTCAGTGTTTCCACTGAAGCCGAGTTCGGCGGAGAGGAGCGGTGAAGAGCGGAGAAAAGTGGTCAGTGTTTTCACTGAAGCGGAGCAGAATGGAGCGGAGCGGAATGGAGCCGAGCGGAATGGAGCGGAGCGGAGCGGAGCATACTTTTGGAATCGCGTATTTTTGCGCTCAGTTACACTCAATCTCTCAGAAAGAACATACGTCTTGTTGTCGGTTTATCCAGATAATTATCCCAGAGTCTGGAACTTGTGCCCGTAGATGGCAATAGGCTCGCCCCATATTACATGGGACCTAACATAGCTGGCGAGATGTGGGTGTGTTTGTACACCTCTGCCTACCCCTTCGGGTGATGCTATGTTATGTTATGTTATGTTATGTTATGTTATGTTATGTTATGTTATGTTATGTTATGTTATGTTATGTTATGTTATGTTATGTTATGTTATGTTATGTTATGTTATGTTATGTTATGTTATGTTATGTTATGTTATGTTATGTTATGTTATGTTATGTTATGTTATGTTATGTTATGTTATGTTATGTTATGTTATGTCGTTTAAAAAAAAAGCTGTCCTCCGCACCGCCCCGCTGTCCTCCACATAGCACCGCCCCGCTGTCCTCCGCTCCGCACCCCAATGCTCGTTGTCCTCCGTACCGCCTCGCTGTATTTTTATTATGAATATCCGCTCAGCTCTGTTCCACCCCGCTCGTGCTGTTTCCATTGAAGCGGAGCGGAGATTTCGAGCATAGTGATTGGTCAATTCGTGCACCGCTAAGCTCCTCTCCGCCCCACTCCGCGTCAGTGGAAACCCGGCCTTATTAGGTACGAAGTTCGCCGGCACAGATAGTTGACAGCGTCTACATTTCGAGATTGGACAATTTTGCTTTCGTCCATTTGTCAGTTTGTTTGTATGTGTTCCGGGTTTACATCCACAGTTTTTATCCGATCTTTACAAAATACTTGGCACAAGTATTCCTTGATTCAATACAATTTTTTCGTCGTGAGCTTATTTGGATTGGGGGAAAATGGGATAACTAATAATAATAAATAACCTGGCAACTCTCGACATCTGTTAACACGTCATTTTTATCCGTAAAATATTTTAAATTTTTTATCAACATATCTTACCGAAATTTATACAATTACTTACAGATTTTTAAATAATAGAACCAATAAGTTTATAAATAAAATACTACAACAGTTATTACAACAATAAACCAATTTTATAAAAATGAAACAGCGATCTGACATGTGTCAATCGGTAAAAACAACAAAAATAATATTACAACAAATGAAATTGGAAATAAATGATGAATAACGATGCAAACAAGAGCCAGGAGCAAACAACAACATGCGCAACTACCACCCCCGGACTCATCACATAGCTCCGCTTCGCAAGCGCCGGACCGCACACCTGCGACACAAGTGCTTGCTGAGGCGTCGAGCTCATCATCAAGTGATGAGTATTTTTCTCCGCCGACGTCGCCAACACCTGTACGCCGGCGAGGGAGAGGCCGGCCGCCGAGCAGTTTGGGGCCCCGAAGCCTACCAGCTTCGAGTAGGGTCCCCACTACCGGTGGTATTGTGCACCGCATGCGATGGACTTCATCCATCAATGAAAACGTTATGCGGGCATATTATGAGGCTACAGATGGGGAAACCAACCTAACTGCGTACCGTTCAAGGATGCTTCCTTTGTTTCAGGCTCTTGAACCAACAATTACCGTTGCCGTCCAACGACCATCGGATCAAGTGCGGGCTATCCAACGATGTAAGTTGTTGGATCAATCTGTGCTTGATCGACTACGCCTGGAAGTATTATCTACTCGTACAGCTCCAGTGTCAACGAGAGCACCGTCACCTGTGACACAGACGGTTGCTACAAGTGCGACGTTAGCGGAACCCGCACTCGACGCAGGAAATGATACGAGTGATACATCTATCCAGGTAAGCGAGCAATTGAGGAGTACTTTGGAAGATGTGATTTCGCAGTATAGGTTTATACCTAATTCTAACCGCGGCTACCACGCTTGCCAATGCATAAGCGAAATATGGCGTTGATGGGAGCCCTAAATGCATTGCTAGAACCGTACTTACGGACTAGCAGTGATTTGCTTGATACTCACTCGATTCTTTACTGTGGAGCGATTGCCGCTTGTCGTGTTGCACGCGTTAAATTCCCTGAAGTTAACCGTGCACCACGACCGGATGGTGTTCCCGTATGGCAGGCAAGAATCGAGCGACGTATCGGCACATTTAGGACTCTCATTGCAAAGCTTATCTCTTTCAGCCGGGGAAATAGTCATCCCCGGGTCATGCGTTTCGTGACTCAGGCATTTGCTGGGACCGGTATTCGTCCCCAGCAATACTTAGCCAAATGTCACGGAACGTATTGACTTTCTGAAACAGAAAGTGTATGCATGGGCAAGCCGTATCCGTCGTTATAGAGAGCGTGTAAATAGATACTGGCAGAATCGCATCTTCCAAAGTGACCAAAGGAAGGTGTACCGAGAGTGGGAGGGAACTGGACAACGTTTGAGCGACGGACAACTACCAGATGCGCACACCATGAATCAATTTTGGCGTGACATATGGTCGGTGTCCGTCGAACATTCGGAGGGCGACTGGATCCGTGTCGTCGAGCGTGAATGCAGTATCATCGAACCCATGGAGTCTATTACCATAGACTCCGAAGACGTTAGTTGTGCAATTCGTACGGCCCCGAACTGGAAAAGTCCTGGGCCGGATGGATTGCATAACTTTTGGATAAAGTGGGTTCCTGCTCCACAAATCAGGTAGTACCACGGAACCTAAAAACTATAGACCCATCACTTGCTTAACTACCATCTACAAGCTCCTTACATCTATTCTGAGAAGTAAAATAAACTCGCACATAGTATCTAATAAATAAATAACGATAATAAATAATAATAATAAATAAATAACGCTCAGAATGGATGTAGGGCTGGGTCTCGTGGTACTAAGGAGCTACTCCTCATTGATATGGCCATTAGCCAACAAGTCAAGCGGAGTAGGGGCGCCCTCTCTACTGCCTGGATTGACTACAAGAAAGCCTATGATTCGGTGCCTCATTCATGGCTGAGGAGGATTTTAGAGTTGTATAAAATTAATCCGACTCTTAAATCCTTCTTAGTCTCGTGTATGGGGCAGTGGACCACAGTCCTTCGTCAACCAGGTAGTGGTGGGCACGCCTCTGACCCGCAAGGCTTAATAAGGATCGAGCGTGGTATATTCCAGGGCGACAGTTTGAGTCCATTGTGGTTTTGTTTAGCACTGAATCCACTTAGCACATTGCTGAAGGATTCAGGGCTAGGCTATCGGTTTCGTAGAGGGGGTGAGGTTATATCTCACCTGATGTACATAGATGACCTCAAACTGTTCACATTGAAGCACCAAGATTTAGTGACATTATTAAAAACTACGGAAGTTTTTAGTAATGCCATTAAGATGGAGTTTGGTGTTGATAAGTGTGCGGTTATGCATGTACAATGGGGGAAGGTTGTAAATTCACCGAATTTACAACTTTCTCAGATAATAACTCTCAGATCTCTCTCCGAGACCGAAACATACAAATACCTAGGTATGTCAGAGTCATTGGGTATAGCGGTAGAGGATATTAAGAAATCGGTGAAAGAACGTTTTTTTTGCCGCCTGACAAAAGTTCTTAACAGTTCTTTGTCCGGTGGTAACAAAATGCGGGCTTTCAACGGTTGGGTGATACCTTTATTGTTATACTCCTTTGGCATACTTAGGTGGACTCAAACGGAACTAGACGCCCTGGATAGGCGAGTCCGTCAACAACTGACATTGCATCGAATGTTACACCCACGATCTTCTGTCATGAGACTGTACACTCCGCGGAAGTGGGGGGGTCGAGGCTTTTTGAATGCCAAGAACCTCCACAACCGTGAAGTGTGCAGTCTGAGAGATTACTTTCTACAGAACGGGTGTGATATTCATTGCGATGTTGTGATGGTTGACAAGGGCCTAACACCTCTTTCCTTGGCTAACGAGAACTGGCGTAAACCAAAGGTGCTAGGTACTGAAGACCGTAAGGACGTATGGAAGATTAAGGAGCTACACGGGCGGTTCTACCGGGTCTTAACAGGACCCGACGTAGACCTGCTCGCTTCGGTGAACTGGCTACGTTTTGGGGACCTCTTTGGGGAAACTGAAGGTTTTGCCTGTGCAATTGCAGATGAGGTTATCAAGACGAACAACTATCGGAAATACATCATGAGGGACGGTACGGTCGACATTTGTCGAGCATGCCACCGTCCTGGTGAATCACTTCGCCATATTATTTCCGGTTGTTCGTATCTTGCTAACACCGAGTACTTGCATAGGCACAATCAAGTAGCCAGGATCATCCACCAGCAACTTGCTCTTCAATATGGCCTTATTGAGTTTGACGTACCGTACTATAAGTACACACCAGTGCCAGTTCTTGAGAATGGTTGTGCATTGCTCTACTGGGACAGATCAATCATCACGGACAGGACTATTGTTGCCAATAGGCCCGATATCGTGTTGGTTGATCGGACCCAGCGTCGGGCAGTGCTCGTCGATGTCGCCGTCCCGCATGACGAGAATCTCGTGAAGGCAGAGAAGGACAAACTTAGTAAGTACCTCGATCTGTCCTTCGAGATAACCGCCATGTGGGACGTAGACTCGACGATCATTGTCCCGGTGGTCGTTTCGGCAAACGGATTAATAGCGAAGAGTCTCGCTCAACATCTCAAGAGACTCTCGTTAGATTGTTGGATCAAGAGTCAGATTCAGAAGGTTGTTATCCTCGACACGTGCCGTATTGTTAGGAGGTTTCATAGTCTGTAGCCTCCACCGCCGGTAGTTTGGGTCCTACTCCGCTACTGGTGGGTCACTATTTTTTATATTTTTAAATGTATTTGTGTTTTTTATAAATGTATTTAAAAATGTATAAAAAAGAATAGAAATGAATAAACGATAAATAATGTAACGTTTTAATGTTTTTCCGGGCTAACGGTTCTATTTATTAGCTAACGGCTTTAGTGGCAACAAAATAACCTATTAAGTTTTTTTTTTAATTGAAAAGTCGACGTATTTTACCCCTAATAACAATAAGGCCTAACTGGTTGTTTTCAGCAGGAGCAATTCATAAACGTTTAGCTTGATAACAATTAATTTTACATTACCAAAGTACTACAACTTTTGAGCGTCGGACCCAGATAACCTACCACCAGTCAAATTATAGGACACAGTGACTGTTATATTATATAAATATTAAGTAATTAACAGTAAAAAAATTAGCTTGCTGGTAATCATATTTATTTTATGACCCCGTAATCCATACATGTTCGGAGCGGGGGACTCTTGTATCATACTACATAATATTTGGTAGGACAAACAAATATTTCAATAATGTTAATGATTATCTTCACATATAATAAAAATCTCACTGTTGGTAATATTTTTTTGGGATCGTCAAGTCAACATAATTATCCCCTATTATCTCCCTTAGCTACCCGAATTGAAACTTCTCGTATCGATATATGTGGGAGACTCGGCAAAATAAAGCTACTTACGAAGAATGAGCTTGATAGGAGTTCATTTTATATCACCAATTAGTACTACAACTTTTGATTCTTGGATAACCTACCAGACAAATCGGAAGACAAAGTGACTGTTATATTATATAAATATTAAATAACCAACAGTAAAAAAATCAGCTTAACATACTTAACCCCTATTATCTCCCTTAGCTACCCGAATTGAAACTTTTCGTATCGATATATGTGGGAGACTCGGCAAAATAAAGCTACTTACGAAAAATGAGCCTGCTGTTAATCAATATGTTTCAATGTTCTACGGCCTGCGTACTATAACGTTTTTTTGTACAATGATTACTCTACCCCGTGCTTAAAAGGCAACATAGGTGGCTTGTCTCCGCCGGCGTCCCGGAGTTATCCTTCCGAGCGTATCTGGAGTGTCTGGCAATTGGACGGTAAGACAGGAGCTGGAAGGATCTAATTTTACGGGAGAAATGAAAAAGGATTACTCTTTTGTAAAAACACGCACTCATCACCGCGTAATTAGTCACAAATGGCCCCGTTGAAAACGTTGAAGGGTTTATTGCTGTAGGCCACAGTCTGACACCTATTAGCTACAATTTTGTTGTACAAGAGTGAAGTATTTCAAAAAATTGCTAGGTCGATTTGTTCGGCCTCGTAGCAGGCAGTCAGCTGGTCGCATCAGGGTCTAGCGCGATAAAACCAAATATAAAACTGTTCGTCAATTCACTTAAATTCACAACTAACTGATGCTTGCAGCTCAACTTGCGTAGAATCGTTCATGAGACGATATTTTTGCCCTGTCATACGAAAACAGCAGAAAATCCTTAATTAATCCTAAAGCACCTATACGCACGAGTTATGTATGGAGCCTATTGACATACCATTCTCACATAAATTATTATATTGTTCATTTGTACTTAACTTAAACTGTATCTATTGACATGTGTTACTAATAACTCTGTATAATTTATGTTAAGCACAAACTTTCTATAAGTTACCTAAAATAACATAGACATGTCAGTACTTACAATAACTCAATATAAGCAATACAAAACTCTTGTTCGTTAGACCCGAACAATAAATAATTCTTACACTTAAGAACTCATATCTTAACTTAAAACAATGAGACAAATGTATCGACCCTCTCAACGGGGTTTACTTGCAATATGAGAATGAGACCCAATTACTTAAAATCATACAATTTTAAATGTCAATGTGTCAAATGTGAAGCTATCTGTTCTTCTAATTTATTATTATCGAGGGAGACCTTTTTGTTATTTCTCACCCTCTCTCACTCAATGCTTTGCTAGCTGAACGGGCTTGCAGCTTTTCCTTTAGTCCTACCTAATTCCTTCCCCTTTTACTCCTAAAACCTCGGCCCTATAACGTCAGCGAGCTGCTACGGCCGAGTGGAATTCAAATTGCGCGCCAAGTGTCCGAATGGGTGACGCGCGCGCCCCTCCGAGAAAAAAAGAAACAACTTCTTCGAATCGAGCCACGATCTTACGCGCTCCGCGAAATAAATTCAATTAAATAAATTTTCATCTTAATTTTTAAATCTAATCGATAATCGTGTGTGCAACAAACATTTTAACCATTAACAGCAACAGAACAGTGTATGTCTAGCAGTTTGTCCAGTGGAAACGGTGCACGGGCCGGGGTAAGTACCTACCATTACCTTTTCCTGTGTATCCTCGCTGCGAGCTCAAGGGTGTATGCTACTGTTCAAAACCTATCTAAAAGCATTTTTTGTGGTGTCTATCCACTAGCATTTAACTAGTATATAAGAACCACAAAACTAAGAATTAAGACATTACTGTTTTAGCTGTAGCTCTGCAACCTTCAAATAAAGTTTTATTTAAAAACTTAGTTGGCGTTAACTTAATTGGCGCAGCCGGTAGTTGTTCTTGTAGTCAAGTTATAGTATCAAATTTTACGAAGTACTTCGACGTCCGTCTCTACGGTTTGACAAGGATATCTGAACAAATAAATTTATTAAGAAGCCACAAGAAGGATAAAAGCAGAAGCAGCCAAGATAAGCAGTAGTCACGGAACGGAGTCTGCGGAACTGTGAGTAAATCTTTTCACCTTCCTTTCAGCACTTCCTATTGCCTCCAACCTTGTGTAATTTTATGTTGTTTGTATTATTAGGGATTAGAAAACGCCGCGATAATACTTGCATAAATTACTTATTTAGTTAGGTAGGTTTAGGTTTCTACACATTTTTTTCTTTTCAAGCTAGTAAAATTGTGTCTATTTTACACATTTTTCTTGAATTTTAAATAAACTGTGTATACAATGGAAGGAATCGTCTGTGTTCCATCGGAGATGGTTAAAATCATCCCTGTATTTAGTGGTGAGGCGCGAACACTCCCACTGTATATTAAGAAATGTGAATACATTTTATCCTTGTTCTCGGGTAGCGCAGAACAGAATGGTTACTTGTTCTACGTTTTAACAAGTAGGTTATCCGATAAAGCCGCATTTTTAGTAAGCGAGAGAGATCACATAGAGTCTTGGGAAGAACTAAAAAATCTACTTATTCAACACTTTGGTGATCCATGCACGGAAGAATGTTTAGCCTTAGAATTAGAAAGTTGCAAAATTAATACGGGCGAAAGTTATCTAGAATTCTGTCATAGGATTCAACATTTAAGAAGCGTTTTGTTTTCCAAGATATCGGAATCTGTACACAATGAACCTTTACGTAGGGCCAAATATTCAATTTACCGTAATAGGGCATTTAATGTATTTTTATAAAGTTTACCTCAGTATTTAGTAAGACTCGTTCGGTTACGAGACGTCTCAAATTTAGAAGACGCGTTAAAAATAGTTTTAGAAGAGCAAAACTTCCAAACTGTTTGTGATAGTCGTAAAAATTATTATTTTACGAATGAGTACAGTAACCGTTTTTTGTCTCAACCAGTTAGTAGGCCATTGATGTCGGTCGCTCAAGAGAGTCAACCGGTCATAAATCAATCACGTTTTTTCACCCCTGCAACTGTAGTAGCACCGTCGAGTTCGAATACCGATGTAACGATGCGTACTGCAAGTTCAAGGCGTGTAAACTTTATAGAAAATAATAGTAATTATAAACAAGGTATAAGTCATTCGGATATTGATTTCCAGGATTCATACTCCGGACATTGTAGTTTTTTTTTTTTTTTTTTTCTCGTGTTTATGTCGTAACATAGTAATAATATGTTACTTCATAACTATAATTAATTAAGCCTGCCTTAAGACTAATAAGTAATTTGTATCTAACTTAAATTGCTAAATAATTAAAATGTAAGAATGTGTCCATTGGCACGTTTCTTATTGTCTCTATATTAATGAATAATGCCACTATGTTCTTGTTGTCTTAAAGTCTGAGTATAGCACTCACTGCTCACTGCACTATAACACTACACTAATTCGTAAGGCTTAGTCCTTCTCAGTCTTCCACTATGTCCGTGGTATCGAGGAGCTGGATGGCCTCGACATTCACATGGTGTATAAGTCTATTTTGATGAGCTTCTGCGTATTTTTGTATGACCTTCACGACGAGGTCCACACCTAGATCACGGTGGATGTCCTCATTTCTCACATACCAAGGAGCGCTAACGATACCCCGGAGTACTTTATTCTGAAACCTTTGTATGATCTGCATATTGGTCTGTTTGGTACAACCCCACAACTGTATACCGTATGTCCATACTGGCATTAGTACTTGTTTATAAAGAAGTACCTTATTCTGCACTGACAGTTTAGACTTTTTGCCAAGGAGCCAGTACAGTTTTTTATAGCGAAGTTCTAGTTCTTGACGCTTCTTTTTCACATGAGCCTTCCAGCGGAGCTTTGCATCTAACGTCATGCCGAGATATTTTGCTGTGTTTTCGTGTGGTACTATTTGACCATTTATGTATACCGGTTCAAAATCCGATCGCTGATTTGTAAAATCTATGTGGATCGATTTAGACTCATTTAGTTTGATTCGCCACTTTTTTGTCCAATTGACAATGGTGTTAACAGCCAACTGCACCCTGTGGACTGCTTCTTTACGAGTATCTTCCACAGCCATAACAGCCGTGTCATCAGCGAAAGTGGCGATGGTGTTATTTTTTAATTCAGGGATGTCACTTGTATAAAGGAGATACAATATAGGTCCAAGAACACTGCCTTGTGGTACACCGGCTTGAATACACTTCAGTTCCGAATATGCATCCTCATGCCTCACTCTAAATGTCCTTTCTGTTAAATATGATTCTAAAATATCTACTAAATGCTTAGGAAGCATTTGTCTTAATTTGTATATGAGGCCTTGGTGCCATACCTTATCAAAAGCTTGAGCAACATCCAGAAAGACTGCGGTACAGACTTTCTTCTCTTCTAGAGCTTTTTCTATCACATTGGTTATTCTATGAACTTGGTATATCGTTGAGTGTTTTTCTCTAAACCCAAACTGGTAGTTAGGTATCAGATCTCTGTCTTCTATGATGGGTTTTAGCCGTTTTAACAGTATTTTTTCAAATAATTTTGACATAATTGGCAGAAGTGAAATGGGTCTATATAACGTTACTTCAATAGGCGGCTTTCCTGGTTTGGGAACCATGATCACTTCTGCAACTTTCCATAGACTTGGGACGTGTTTAATCCGTATGGTAGCGTTGATAAGGGTTGTTAATTTAACTAATGCTCTTCGCGGGAGGTGTTTTAGGATGTCACCAGTTATAAGATCGTATCCAGGTGTTTTCTTATTAGACAATGTCTTTATTATGTTATAAACTTCTTTTGGTGAAGCAAGTTTTATGTGATGGTCATCGCATGACTCTTCACTACCTTTGTCTTCAAGCTCTTCGTATCCTACTGTTTGAAAAGTTTTCTCTAAATGTTCTGCAAACCAAAAGGCTTTTTGCTCATTATTAACAGTCCACTTTCCATCTTCTTTTTTAATGGGCGATGCATGTAAAATGGGTTTGTTTGAATTTTTATTGGCTTTCCATAAAGAGTACTCTGCTGTGCCGTTATTTGTTAACAAACTGAGGTAGCTATTTGTGTTATCGTCGTGGAAGTTCTGAATAGACCTACTTAGACGTTTTGTGAGATTGTTTAAAATGGTTTTGTCTGGCGGATATCGCGAACATTGCCACTTGTGTCTTTGTGCCCGCTTTTTTGCAATGAGATCTGTTATTTCCTCTGGATAACTGTGACTAGCTGGCCTTAACTTTAGTTTAGGTGTATTCCTCCAGGCACTTAGTTGGATATCGTTAATAAATTTTGCTAATTCGTTATTTAATTGATGTCTATTTTTGAGTGGCACTTTAAGGTCAGTGATGTTGTTTAAATCTATTTGGAAGCTTTCCCAATCAGTGTTTTTGTTAGTTAGCCTTGGAGCACTTTCTTTTTTCAGAATAGTCTCACTAAGTGTTAGTATAATAGGTGAGTGGTCCGAGTTCATATCATAACCCTCTACTATGTCAATATATGAACAAGATAAATTTTTGTAGATACAAAAGTCGATTAGATCTGGAATTTTAGAAACGTCTGTGGGCCAGTAGGTTGGCTTTCCCGTTGATATTACTGTACATTTGGCTTCTTTAACTGCACAAAGTAGTTCCCTTCCTTTGGTAGAAGTTAGCCTAGAACCCCAGTGAGTATTCTTTGCATTAAAATCACCTCCTAATATAAATTTATTTCTGAATGTTTTAAGAATTCTTCGATACTGGTCTACTTTTAAGGCATGCCTTGGTGGACAGTATATAGAAGCTATAGTTATATTATAGTGTTTAGTTTTGATATCAACACCTACTATTTGAGCATAGTCTTCTTCCCATTTAAATTCCAAGTTATGTTGGATGTTTTCTTTAATAACAACACTACTACCACCTCTAGCATTATTGGAGGGGTGAATAGCATGGTATATGGTATAACCGTCTATCTGAATGTGAGATTCTTTTGTAAAATGCGACTCTGATATAAGGCACCTCGTGACCGTGCCTCGGAGAGCACGTTAAGCCGTCGGTCCCGGTTGTCATACAGACATCTATGGCAGTCGTTAGGGGTAGTTGGGTCCTTAATCAAAAATCCGACCGGTCTAACTACAGAACTTCGTTATCGCCCATGGATTGTGAAGGTCAGATGGCAGTCGCTTCACGGAAAATATCGAAGTTCAGCCGAATCGCAGTTAGACTGGAAAGCCGACCCCAACTGAGTTGGGAAAAGGCTCTGTGAATGATGATATAAGGCACACATCAATTTGTTCGGTTATTAGAACAGCCTGCAACTCGTTTCGATGCTGCAGGAGTCCGTTTGCATTCCACGCCATAATTTTTAACGTATTCTTCATTTTGGGTTTGAAATTGACAACCGTCTGGTGTTATTGGACTCTAAGTTTTTCAATCTCTTTTCAAATGTGGTCAAAATGCTCAAAATCTTGAAAATATTATTACCTGTTGAATTTTCTGTCTCTGAAGACGGTTGCGGCACAGGTCTTGGTTGGACTTGTTTAGTTATATTCGCGAATGACAGGTTACTAGTAACTAGCCGAGTGATGCGTGGCTTGTTGTTCTTTGAAGTCCCAGACAACTGGGGTATTGGAGGAGTAACCTTTTTTCTCTGGTTGTTTCTTTTTAGGAGTTGCAGTTCTTTTGCAACCAAACACCCTCTGTAATTAACAGGGTGGGGTTGACCACTGTGAACGCACTTAGGCTTTGCTTCCGCTGGCTTTGTGCAGTCTTTGGTGAAGTGCTTACCAGTGCATTTGACACATCTTGGTTCCTTGGCGCAATACTTTTGCGTGTGGCCGTAGGCTTGGCATCTCTTACATTGTGGGATTAACTTTGATGTTTTCAACGGCTGTACATCAACTTGAAAACCTAGTATGGACTTGATACGGTATATCTTGTCAATGTCTTCCTCTTTGTCAAAGGAGAGCATAAACATGTTAAGAGGTTCTTTGTTCCTCCAACTTAATTTGTTAACAACCTCCAGTATTTTAAAACCCTGGCCCTTAAGGTCTTCGACTATTCTATTTGGTAGGCAGGTCGAGTGTAGGTTTTTAACCATCACCCTAATAGGTCTGTCTTGTTTATTTTCGTATGAGTACCAAACACAGTTATTTTGCAACAGTATTTTGGTAATGGCTCTATACGATTCCTCGTCCTTGGCATTTACTTTGACATTGCTTACGTTCATCATTTTGAGAGTGAACGATTCTTTTTTAGTTACTGTCAATAAAAAGTCGTATAACTTTTGGTAGTTTTGTACGTTTTCGACAATTATTGGTGGGGGTGATAGTGGTTTTTTCACAATGGGAATTGTACAGACCGGGGTATCCTTCGAGGTTTCGCTTTGAGAGTTAGGGGAGAGTGAAATATTTAACTTTCTTTTTTTCTTACTTTTTTGACGTACCCACTCGGTCTCTCTGGCAAGGTCCTCTTCATCAGTCTCATACTGAATTATTTTCTGAGGACCCTTTATGGCAGTGCCCACCTTCTCAGAGGTAGCACTCTTTTGTTCCTGAATCAGTTTCAGATCGTTTTGCAAAGTCTCAATCTGATTGCTTAGATTGTTGACTAACTTTTGCAGTTCTAGACGCTCATTCTGCTCTTCCTTGAATCGAGCATATAATTTATGTTCTAGTTCAGTTTTCAAAAAGATTTTATTCGGAGAATCCATGATCGAAGTTAGTTATAATTAATAAATTATAACTTACCATAATAATGCATAAGCAGACGAGAGGTATTCAGGTCATTGCGCTAAACGTGACGACAAGCCGCGACGGATATCACAACCGCGTCAGCGTTTTTACTCGCTCATGAAATAGTGTCACTGCGTATGCGACGCGACCGTCTAATCGAAGAGTCGATTGCTCACTGATGAAAATTTTTATGTAAGGGCTAGTAACGAGATAGATAGAGAACGTATAAAATTAAATTATAATAGCAATAGAAATTTCCTTACATAGTTTTACCTGAGCTAGGAGCCAAGTTTATATTGTAAATAATTCCCTATATTGCAAATAATTTTTTTAAGCGTTTTTTACAACATGAACCTTTTGAAGCAGTTAGCACTCACGGTTCAAGTGTTCATGACCAAACAATGGAGATACCTTTACCGAGTATTTTTAAATGTAAAGAGTCACATAAATTTTATATTTATAATGTAGATGATAGGTACGACGGTTTAATACCAGTGTAGTACCTTACTTAAACAATTAAAGGTTACGATTAACATGGGTAGTCAGATATTGGAATTAAAAAATACAAATATTCCCATCACATATGAACCGACCACGAGAGAGGTATACCAATTACCCTCTCAGAGCGAATGCAAGGTTAAGCTTCCAGTCAATGTATTGAACTGCGACGCTATATTAGATTGTTAGGAGTTTAAGAAAGGGATTAAAATGCCCGCCGCATTAGTTAAGTGTAGTGAAGGTTACGTCACCACGGTTATTCAAAATTATAATAGTGAACCCGACAACACAGTTATTCCAAATTATAACTGTGAATCCAATGGGTTGGTGGAAACAGAACCTTCTAGTGTTCACAAGAGCCCGACTTCTAGTATAGAAGATTATGAAGTTAATTATAGAGATAGTAAGTATATTGAAAAAAGTAAATTACAATTAGACTCAACCTTAGTAAACCTAAGAGACAAGAGTATAAAATAATTAGGGAAGAAATGGAGAAGTTTGAAACCCCCACAGAAACGATCAAAATTTCACATTCTGATGACGGGGTCACAGGCAACTCAGTTTCGATTAAGAAACATACAAAATTTCCTAATTTAAATAAAGCATTACACAATGATACTGGAAACGAGTTTTATATACCTAGATAAGGAAAGAACTTTAAGTCAAAAAGTACTTTTATGTCGTGGAAAATGTATGAAGAGAGGTTATGAATTTGTAAGAGAAAGGTTAGATTCAGAAAAATCAAAGTTAGGGACAAGCAAGTTGGTAAGAAGCCGTCACTTCATCGAAAAAATAAAAGTATGTTTTTGAAGAACACGCGGATTAGGAAAGCTAAAGAAAAACCTAGGTAAGAAATTGCGAAAGTCACAGGTGATACTGGAGACAATGTCGTGCCTCTCCAACTGAATAAGTCTTACCTTACTCTTAGTGATATTAGTATCAATGATCACCCTAAACCTTCAAAACCTCCGTGGTCAGAATCCGGGAATAGCGTGTCTGAAGAAGGGAGTATCTGTTACTAGAATGTGACAAGATGATAAAATGTTTATATTTTATTTTAGAAATTTTTTTAGTTAGGTACTTATAAAAGTTAGTTAGTTATTCAATTTTAAAAGATCATTGAACATTAGGTTAATGGAAAAACAATTGCTACATGTTGTTAAAAGTAAAGTTTCATTGATGCAACGAGCTTTCGATATATTAAATAAACAATTAAATAAGTGTATGTCTCAGTAACGTACCTACACCATGTTGAATGCTATGTAACGAATTTCAGAAACTTTCGTACTTGCTATGTAGTAGGTAACGTAATTATAACCAAATAGCGATAGGTAACGTTTATAAGCCGTAGGTTATTTTTGTTTATTATTTTATTATGTTGACGTAACTTATAATTACAACAAGGTTATACCTATCCCTAATTTCCAATCTCCAAAACCATTATTCCCAAGTATATTACAAACGTATATTATATACGATGGTTTATCTAGTGGCCTGATTAAAAAGTATGTTGATGTCATTGTCGCTCCACTGACTCATGTTTGCAACCTATCTATAAACACAGGTACTTTCCCTCCAGCTTTCAAGAGATCCCTTATCCATCCCATTCATAAAAACGGTGACAGAGACTGTCAATAACTATAGACCCATATCTATTTTACCAACATTTTCTAAAATTCTAGAAAGAGCTATAAACAACAGATTAGAACAATACCTAGAATCTAAGCATCTATTATCCAGCGCTCATTCGGTTTCCGTAAACATATATCCACTACTCATGCAGTACATGAGCTTACTGATCATAGTGAATAGTCTGGAGGAAAAAAAAAGGTGGTAGCTGTTTTCCTAGATTTGGCTAAGGCTTTTGACACAGTCTCAACACCACTGCTATTGCAAAAGTTGGATAATATGGGTGTAAGGGGTCTGCAACTAAAGCTTTTCAAAAGTTATCTTACTGACCGACACCAGTGCGTTAAGATCGACAACCTGATTAGCGATAACCTAGAAGTACGCTGTGGCGTCCCACATGGAAGTATACTTAGTCCTACCTTGTTCCTCGCCTTTATAAATGATCTTTGTGACCTTAGACTCCCGAATGGAAAGATCGTAACTTATGCGGACGACACAGCCCTAATCTTTACCGCATACGATTGGGAAGAGACTTTTAAGTGCGCGCAGACTGGTTTTAACATTGTCGTCTCATGGCTCTATAAAAATACTTTGTCCCTTAACGTTGATAAAACAAATTATCTACCAGTGACATTGACATGTGTTTCTCGCCCTGAACTACCTAGTTATAGCATTACTGCTCACACTTGTCCAAGCAATGTTGATACCTTATGTACTTGCCCCAAATTACAAGTTAAAGATAATGTAACATACTTAGGGATCGTAATTGATAGGAACCTTAGCTTCAAGTCACACCTATCTCTCCTGTCGTCTATAACACTAAAATTAATAAATATATATTTAAAAATCTTGCTAGCCGCTAACGAAATTATTAAAAACACTTATCTTGCTATATGTCAATCGCTTCTCACTTATTGCATCACTGTCTGGGGTGGAGCTGCAATGACACTGATACTCCCACTGGAACGTGCTCAAAGAGCTGTTCTGAAGGTTTCGCATTTTCTACCCTTCTATCACCCTACCACTGACTTATATAGCACATGTGAGGTGCTCACAGTACGCCAGTTATACGTTCTTCATACAGTGCTAAAAAAACACTCCGAAATTGATCTCACTGCATACACCCTCTCCCAAAGGAGGAGAGGTAAAAGAATATGCCCAACAGTACTATACAGATATAGCCTTTCACACAGAATGTACTGTTTCTTGGGTAGTCATTTATATAATAAATTAAATACAATCCTTGACATATATAACCTTCCTAAAAGGAAATGTAAATACATCGTTTCAAATTGGCTACAGAAACTGACTTATATTGGAACTGAGGAGCTGCTTAAAACAATAACGTAGATGTAAATAGGTACTTGATTAAAAGGACTAAATACAAACATACACAAACAAACACAGACACACACTGAAAAATCTGTCTGTACCATTATGTTAAGTTATTTTTATCTTTTTTTATCTTTCTTTTTAATTTATTCTCTTTTTATTCTAAGTCCTATAGTATTAACCATGGATCTATCTGTCCACATTATCTGAGATGTATTATATGTGGGAAGCCTGGTAATCTGTCTGACAGGATCTTCCTAGTTCAGATACCAGTCTCTCACAAAGGTGCATCTTTGTAATTAATGTAACATTAAACATAGTAACATATACCTTTGTGAAAGAGAAATAAATAAATTTTATTATTATTTATTATTATTTCCTTTATTTAACTTAATTACATATTTAATACATTTTTAAATAAATCTATAAAAAATACAAATATATTTAAAAATATAAAAAATAGTGACCCACCGGCATCGGGAACAAGGACCAAGCTACCGGTGGTTAGGGCTCCAGAGAGAGGAATTTCCTCACGATGCGTGCCGTATCGAGCAACACTGCCTTCTGCATCAGGCCCTTAATCCAACCGTCTAACGAGAGCCTCTGTAGGTGTTGGTCGAGGCTCTTGGCGATCAGTCCATGCACGGAAACGACTATCGGTACAATAACAGCTGAGCTTACATGCCACATGTCGACAATCTCGTGGGCCAAATCCAAGTACTTTACTTGTTTGTCTTTTTCGGCTTTCACGAGATTGCCGTCATGCGGAATAGTAATATCAACTATTATTGCACGGCGCTCTAACCGATCTACTATCACTATGTCAGGCCTATTTGCAACAATAGTCCTGTCAGTGATAATAGATCGGTCCCAGTACAATGTGATATGATCATTTTCGAGAAAATGGGTCGGGCACATACTTACAAGTATGTGCCCGACCCATACGGTACTTCTGAATCCACGAGTTTGTATTTCAGAGCAAGTTGTTGATGGACAATCCTAGCTACTTGGTTATGCCTATGCAAATACTCGCCGTTAGCCAAACTAGAATAACCAGAGATAATATGCCTAAGGGACTCTCCAGGACGGTGGCACGCCCGACATATGTCAACCGTACCATCCTTCAGAATATACCTCCGGTAATTTTTAGTCATGACAACTTCGTCCATAATTGCAAAGACAAACCCTTCGGTTTCTCCAAATAGATTACCGAATCGTAGCCAGGATACTGATGATTTTAAATCAATATCAGGTCCATGTAGGGCCTGATAGAAACGTCGATGTAACTCTTTACCCGTCCATACATCCATGCGGTCATTGGTACTTAGTATTATAGGTTTGCGCCAGTTCTCTTTAGCCAAACCGAGCGGGGTAAATCCGTTGTCTACTGCAGCAACATCACGATGCAAATCCTCGTCCACCCGCAGGAAGTATTCCCTAAGATTGCACGCCTCACGGTTGTGAAGGGTCTTAGCATTAAGAAAGCTTCGGCCCCCACACTTCCGTGGTATGTACAACCTCATTACAGATGAACGCGGATGATGCATTCGGTATGTAGTGAGTAGCGTACGGACTTTTCTATCCAATGCGTCAAGTTCTGTCTGAGTCCATCTGAGTATGCCAAACGAGTACACTAAAACTGGCATGACCCAACTATTGTAGGCTCGCACCTTGTTACCGCCCGATAAAAGACTCTTAAGAACTTTTTTCAGGCGGCCAAAGAAGCGTTCCCTCAATAATTATTTCATGTCAGTCTCTGATATGCCTAACGCTTGTGACATACCCAGATATTTATAAGTATCGGTTGCCGAAAGGGACCGAAGTTGAGTGGAATCCGAAAGTTGTATTCTTTCGGAATCCACTATCCCACCCTTCTTCACATGCATGCTTGCACATTTGTCTACGCCAAATTCCATTCTGATAGAATTACTAAAGGTTTCCGTTACCTTTAGTAATTCCATCAGTTGGTGACTGTTTGGGGCAAGTAATTTTAAATCATCCATGTAAAGAAGGTGAGACAAAACCTGGCCATCTTTCCGCAACCGGTACCCTAGACCTGAATTCTCCAGCAAAGCGCTGAGAGGATTCAGGGCCAGACAAAACCATAAAGGACTCAGACTATCGCCCTGAAATATACCACGCTCGATCTTTATCGGTCCACCATTACCACAAGTCTGTCGGCATCCTGAATAGCACAAGACGGTCTTCCATTGCCCCATGCATGTCTCTAAGAAGGTACATAGAGTTGCATCAATCTTATACAACTCCAGCACCCTCCTAAGCCATGAATGAGGCACAGAGTCATAGGCCTTCTTGTAATCTATCCAGCATGTCGCCAGATCCTTACGATTACGGCGTACCTGTTGGCTAATAACCATATCCATAATTAGGAGCTCTTTAGTGCCACGAGCCCCACTTCTACATCCATTTTGAGAGATTGACATGATGTTATTGTCAGTTATGTGGCGCGTTATTTTTTGTCTCAAAATAGATGTGAGAAGCTTTTAGACCGTTGGTAGGCATGTAATTGGTCTATAATTTTTAGGCTCTATGGCACTACCAGATTTGTATAAGAGATGGGTCATACCAGTAGTTAGAAAATCGGGAAGCGATCCTGATTCCAAACATGATTGGAATTGAGCTGCCAACCGTCCGTGTGAACTACGGAACCATTTTATCCAAAAATTGTGCAGTCCGTCTGGTCCTGCTGATTTCCAGTTCGGTAACAGACGGACTGCGTTGGTGACATCACTATCTATGAATTTTAATGGTTCCATAGTTTGTCCCGGTTCACACAGACGATTACCATCCCGCATCGAACCATCCTCTGTGTGGCTGACAGGAGCCGACAAGATGCCACTCCAGAATGCAATGGTGGCATCATCATCTGGCCGGCGCTCGTCAATCACACTTGAATCAGATCGCTCCCAATCTCTGTAGACCCATCTCTCATCTTTTTGAAACATGCAGTTTTGGGAATACCGGTCCACTCTTTTTTTATATCTTTTTATACAATTTGCCCACGCATAGACTTTTTGCTTCAGGTAGTCAATGCGCTCTGTGACCCGAAAAGCAAATTCTTGGGATCTAATATTAGTCCCCAAGAATGCCCGGATCACAAAGCGCATCACTCTAGGGCGAGTATTGCCCGACCTGAAGCAAATAAGTTTCCCAATGAGTGCCCTGGTCTCGGCAATACGACGTTCAATCCTATACTGCCAGGCTGGTGGCAAATTTCGGTCGAGTAGCTTTATCATTTGATAAAGGCTTAATATTTGCTACTCGACATTCCGCAACAGCCCCACAGTACAGAATCGAATGTGTATCACCGAGATTTTCACTACTGTTAAAATAGTCTGACAGTAGTGAATCCAGAGCACACATTAGGGCTATATTTTTCTTATGCGTAGGCAAACGCGGTAGACGAGGTCTTTCGGTAGGTGTTACGTTTCGATATTCCCTCAGTGCACATTCCAAAGCGCTCCCTAATTGTACATTGCAATGAGTACTTACATCTGTAACCCCGGTATCCAATAAATCATCATCAGTGGGACGTTGTGTGGAAACAGTAGGAACATGTGTACCTGATGATGTAGGTATTGTGATACCAGGATTATCCTGTAAATCTGAGCGAAGCCTCTCCTCAAGCACGGCATCATCCAACATATGACCACGTTGTATAACCCGCACTTGATCCGACAGACGTTGCGTTGATACGTTAACAGTTGGTTCGAGCTCCTGAAACAGAGACAGCATTCGTACACGATACGCAGTGAGATTAATTCCTCCCTCGGTAGCCGCATAATATGCCCGCATGACGTTCTCGTTCATCGAAGAAGTCCATCGCATGCGGTGCACATTACCACTGGCAGCGGGGTCCCTAATCGAAGCCGGAGGGCGTCGGGGTCCCAAGCAGGTCGGTGGCCGGCCTCTCCCCTGCCGACGTACAGGTGGAGGCGACGTCGGTGGAGAGAAATACTCGTCGCTGCTAGAGCTCAACGCCTCATCAGTAGCCAAAGTTTCCGGCAAATGGGAGGCGAAGCTATGCGACGAGTCCGGGGTTGGTAATTGTGCAGTTTGCCTCTCTCTGGCTCTAGCTCTTGTGAGCATATTTATCCTTTATCAACATCCATCCATTTCTTGATATTGTTTGTATTTGATTAATATTTTCTTAAAGTGACACATGCCAAACATCTGCAATTTGGTAATTTTTCGTGTATAGTTTTTTTTAATGTATAGTTTGTATATGTAATTTATAAATTTATTGCACATCTTGCTATGCAATATATAATTATAGTATAAATTTAGACTGTAAAATTAAATAAAAATATTAAAATAATTTTAAGATGAAAAATGACGTTCGATGATATTAAGGGTTGCCAGGTTCTTTCTTATTATTATTATATTTTCTTACCTAATGGTGAATAGATTGAATTGCATACCCGCAGCAAACCCATGTGCAGAAGCTGAAGAAGTTATTTTGTGCGGCAGATGATCTGCCCAGTATTCGACAGAGCCATTAAGAACATCACGCTGATGAAATTTTTTTTATACGAGACCAGAGTTGACAACAAGTGAGGACGAAAGGTCTACAACCATTATAATAATATGTTCCTTTACACTCCGTGTTTCACTATCGCATCGCCAACCTGTGTACCTGTGAAAATCATCAACAGCACATCGAGGGTAGTCAGCCGAGCCAAACAGCCTGGAGCCCACAAGAATTAGCGGAGCCACCGAGCCTGGAGCCACAAATGCACGTTCAGCAATATTTTCGGTTATCACATCAAAAATAGTTGCTGATCTGCGGGGGGAGGAGTTATGTATGGAGCCTATTGACATACCATTCTCACATAAATTATTATATTACTACTTAACTTAAACTGTATCTATTGACATGTGTTTCTAATAACTCTGTATAATTTATGTTAAGCACAAACTTTCTATAAGTTACCTAAAATAACATAGACATGCCAGTCCTTACAATAACTCAATATAAGCAATACAAAACTTGTTCGTTAGACCCGAACAATAAATAACTCTTACACTTAAGAACTCATATCTTAACTTAAAACAATGAGACAAATGTATCCACCCTCTCAACGGGGTTTACTTGCAATATGAGAATGAGACCCAATAACTTAAAACCATACAATTTTAAATGTCAATGTGTCAAATGTGAAGCTATCTGTTCTTCTAATTTATTATTATCGAGGGAGACCTTTTTGTTATTTCTCACCCTCTCTCACTCAATGCTTTGCTAGCATTTAACTAGTATATAAGAACCACAAAACTTAGAATTAAGACTTTACTGTTTTAGCTGTAGCTCTGTAACCTTCAAATAAAGTTTTATTTAAAAACTTAGTTGGCGTTAACTTAATTCACGCACGCATGTACGCACATGCCAATGCCATGTGCGTACAGATAAACAGGCATATAAGAATTTAGTTACAAAAATATATCTCTTTTTATAAATTCTTTTATATTTCACACTAGCTGTTGCCCGCAGCTCCGCCTGCGTGTTACTTTAGATCTACATAACTTTTTTATTTATGAACCGATTGAAAACCAAACCTTTGTTAAGTTGAATAATCCAAAATAAAATAAAATAAAATAAAATAACGTTTATTATCTTTGAAATTTTCAGAAAATTATTTAGATTCGTCAGAAGTTGGTGTGACTCTACCGAGGGTTCCAAAATGCAACGAGACTGAGAAGAGCCCTCAAGAAACTCAGCTCGGCTTTTTTCAAAATATTTCATCTTAAATCTAATACAGAGTTATTTAGAAAGGAGCAATTCGTTACGTTGTTACAACCAGGCCGCCTTGTCATCTAAGAAATCATTAATACTATAATAAGCTTTATGGCACAATTTACTTTTTATTAGTTTTTTAAATTTATTGACAGATAAATTTGCTATTTCGGTTGGCAATGTATTGTACATTCGAATAAAGTTCCCCGCAAAAGAATTACTCACTTTATGAAGCCTAAATTTAGGAACAGCCAGTTTATCCTTATTTCTTAAGTTTAGATTATGATTATCACTATTTTTCACAAATTTACTTTTGTTCTTGTGGGTATACAATAAAATTTCATAAATATACTGTGAATACACTGTAAGGATATTAATATGCTTAAACTTATCTCTTCTCCTATTCTCTTATCTCCACAACGCATTACTGAAAACCGCAAATTCAAATCAAAAATTTAAATCGGTTAAGCCTCTGAGATTTTCTCCTCAAGTTTCTGAGATTAGCTTGTTCAAACATTCAGACAAACAGACAAAAGTTCTAAAAACCATTGTTTCGGGTTTTATTGCGTTCATAAAGCCCCCCTATAACAGTTTCTCTATTATACCTTCTATTATATTCTCTATTATACCATACACACATCTACACTCTATTATACCATACACACTCTATTATTTACTGAATAAGGTAAAGAGATTCTTTACACCGGACCAGAGGTGTCTGCTGTACAAGACGCAGATTAGACCCTGCGTCGAATACTGCTCTCACCTCTGGGACGGCTCCGCGAAGTATCTGCTGGACGCTCTCGACGCTATGCAGCGACGGGCTATCCGTATTATTGGTTGTCCGGAGGTAACGGGAAGCCTTGAGCCGCTAGCTCAGCGCCGAACAATAGCTTCCTTGGCCGCATTCTACCGTATTTACCACGGCGAGTGTTCTGAAGAGCTCTTCAATCTGATCCCACCCTCTTCCTTCCGATCCCGAACGACTCGTGCCGGGCAGAGATGCCACCCCCACACAGTGGATAGCATGTTCGCGAGAACCGAACGTTTTAAACGTTCGTTTCTCTGCCGAACGATAGTGGCCTGGAACGCCCTGCCTGTGCACGTGTTTCCTCCCACATATAATCCTGGGTTCTTTAAGCGGAGCGTGAAGAGGCACATCAGTAGGTCGTCAAGTTGAGGGCCACTCTCAATAGTAATGTGTGCTGTGAGAGTGGCCCACAATCGCTAGACGTCGTCACGACTTACCACCAGGCGGGCGGCGTCAATTTGGCGAACCAAATATAAAAAAAAAAAAAAAAAAAAACAAATTCATCTTAAGATACGAAAATATGAAATATTATTTATTATATTCGTCGTGTGTGATAGTCCATTGAATTGTAAGGCGAGCGATATTGTATCTTAAGATAAAATATTATAGTATCTTAGCCGTGTGCAGCGCCCCTTAGTGAACTTCACTGCGGGTTTTTTTTTCATTCCTCGAGATCGCGGGCGCTCTCATGTCCATTGCTGCGGGGTCTCTGGTGACACCCGAAGGTATTTCCAGTGGATGCCCGGCGGACTTTGGCCACCTGTGTGGCCTCTTCGTGGGTTTGGTCGGAATGAAAATCCCGCGTCGGTGAGTGAATCTGGTTGCGTGCTGTGGGACTGAGGCTCCGCATCACGCTACCCTTCTAGTCTGCTTCTGTAAGGACGGCGGGTGGCTATCCCGCCGTCCTGAACCGATCATGGAGGTCGATGGTCCTGGGCGTAAATGAGTCTGCGGCGCCCTGGCCGCTGACTGCGAAAACTCAGCGGGGAGGGTACTCTCCCTCTCCCTCTCTGCCGCCTCCTTCGCGAGCATGACTTGCTCGCAGAAGGACACGGCCGCGTTCCACCTACTCGCGCTGGAGACCATGGCTTTGAGCGGAGCATGATTTCCAACGAGAGGATAACTCCACTGCGGGTGAAGTAACATACGACAAACTTATAATTTGCGGTTGGTACAGTAATCGAGTCTAGGGATCGAACCGCAAAATTAAGTTTGTTTTTTTATTGTATATACTTTTCCGGGATTAAAAGTACCCAGTAGGTGCCCAGGATATTAAAGAATAATTATACCAAGTGTCATCATAATCGAACCGGTAGTTATTGCGTGATGCCTGAACAAACAGACAGACAGACAAAAATAGTTTTAATCACATTTTTGAGTTCGGTGTCGGTCTAGTAACACCCCCTACCATTTATTTTTTTGATATTTTCAATGTACAGAATTTTCACTTCTTCAGATTTATTATAAGTATATAGATATTATCTACTCATTATTAAAACTTATCGATAAAGTATAATGGAAATTTTGGCTCCATCAAAACTCAAAAAACTTTACCACCACTGGAAATGCCTCCTAGTGCTAACCAGAAGCGCTCGGCAATGGACGTAGGTACGGCTGCGGACGTACGTACTTACGTACGTTTTTTGATAGTAATTTTTTTTGGCTGAATAAAAATAGCATGGGGACTTCATCCAAATATATGTCTGTTCGTGGCTAGTTCTGCTCATAGATAATATTTATTGTTAAATGTTCTTACACACGATTTATACTGTTTTACTGTACTTAAGTAACAAATATTAACAGTTTTAACTCGGACCGCTCCTTGAAATGTTAACTCGACTAAAACTACCTGTGGATAATAAGCTTAAGCATCTCTCGAGACGTATCTAGACTCTCTGGCTCGTAATTTTGATTACCTATAAACTCCTGAAAGCAATAACATTGCTTCTACCATTCCTAAATATTCCCCTTGTACTGCAGATATTTTATTTAGTGGTATGTTGCAATTTTGGTTTGAATTACAGAGTAGTTATGGGTTTAACTGCCTCGGTGGCGGCGCCGTGGTATGAGTACGCGACTGCCGTCCCTGAGTTCCCAGATTGAATCAAATAATTATGTGATTTATTATGTATGTGTGTTCTATCGGTATCCCTGGAATTAACAGTTCCTACTCATTCCACAAAGTTCTACGACAAGTCCTTTACGGTCCAGGCTGTTAGGTTGTGGAATGCTTTGCCTGTCGAAATTAGAAGGGCACAATCCCTAGCTGTTTTCAAGGGACTGGTCAAGCAACACTACCTGGATTCTTGAAGTAGCTTGTATATATTTTGTATGTATATATTTTATAATTACTGAACTATTCTTATGTAACTTATATCGTACCTGCATTATATATTTGTAATACGTATCTAGATTTATTATAATTATTGTATAGTTTTAATAGTTTATTCATTAAAATTAATTTGTAATAAGTGTTTGGCACCAATATTTTACCCACCTTAAAGTTTGTCTCTCTAAATACCTGTCCATTCTAAGGTTGCCTGTAAGATATTGCTTTTAGGGATAAGGCCGCCCTTTGTACATTCTGTATTTTTATATCCTATGATTTTTTAAATTGGTGTACATTAAAGTTTATTCAATTCAATTCAACTCAATTCTATGTAAAATATGTATGTATTTAGAAATATATATGTTTGTTTATCAGTCGTCTAGATCCCATAGCACAAACTTATAATAGCTTAATTTGGACTAGATGAGGCTGTGTGAGAATTTCCAAAAATATTTATTTATTTATTATTCTCTTTATTAAAACTTTACAGATATTGATTATATTTTTAAATAGATTTATAAAAAAATACATTTAAAAATATAAAAAACAGTAACCCACCGGCATCGAGTACAAAGATCAAGCTACCGGTGGTTAAAGCTCCAGAGACAGGAACTTCCGCACAATACGAGCCGTATTCAACAGAACCGCCTTCTGCATTAAGCCCTTGACCCTGCTGCCTAACTCGAGCCTCTGTAGGTGGAGGTCATTGGCTATTAGACCATGCGCAGATACCACATCTGAATCCACATCCCACATGTCGACAATCTCGTGAGCTAGGTCCAAATATTTATTTATTATTATTATTTAATATGCCCGGTAACAGTTATTGGCTTGTCCTCTGTAACGTGGGACCAACAAAATTACTGGGAAAGTTTGGGTGTGTAATACACCTCTACCTACCCTTTCGGGGATATAGGTGTGATGTTTGTCTGTCTTCTATTAGAAAACTGCGGGTCCTGCCGATGAAATTCGTTTTTGTGATTTTAAATTCTATTTAATATTATACTCGTATTACCTAGTTTGCAATCTCAGAGCACGTGTACAAAATACAGCTTCATTATAGACGGACCTTTTTACAATTTTTTTGCCGAAAATTCAGCTGTGGGAACTTTGGTAATTTGATCACTATTTTTATAGTTTACTTGGGAACCTATAATGTTTAAATTTTGCCTCGGTGGTAACGCACAAAGAAAATTATTCCACGAAATTTTATTTTAAAACCGAATAAATTACAAAATGAAACTAATAATTTTTCCTAAGTGTATATGGAGAATGATAAAGGCAAATATTAGATTTTATGATCCTTCTTAAAAAGTTTTTAACAAGCCTACAAAATAAGCGCTATTAAGCTAAAACATTGTAACTTAAATTCTAACTTATGTTACAATGTTTTAATTTAAGTTACAATGTTTTAGTTTTATACGACGATAGGAATGTAGGGTTATAAAATGTAGAAGTCATAAAGTGTGAAGTAACTTGCATCGTGACTCTATCAACATACTGAATTGTCACGAGGACTTGACTAATATGTCTTACGAGTTTCATCTGCTCTCTGTTCTGGTGATAAGCTTTCATAGTACCTACTACCGTATACGGGATCCTAGGATTATGGGTCTTTGAGCATTTTTCCCAACCTATCGTCGGCTTTCCAGTCTTACTGCGATGCGGCTGAACTTTATGATAACTTTACTGAATATTTTGATGTGATTGCAAACCCATAGGCGATGTTGTAGCTTTGTAGTTAGACCAGTCGAATTTTATTTTAGGTCTCCAAATACCCGTAATGACTGCCATAAAAGTCCGTATGACAACCAGGACCGACTGCGATGTCTTCTAACGGATACCTATTTTTATTTCTATATACCTACATACTAAATATTCAAACTACGAAACGGCACTAACCAAATGGATTCCTATTATCTGATAAATAAATTTAAAAGGATCCACTAGAAAGGATTTCTCTTGTAATAAGTAGTGACTTTCTTCAGTTACACTTTCCTTACAGCTATTCTTCTCACTCTTTTACCTTCTTTTTTTTTTTTTTTTTTTTTTTTTTTTTTTTTTAATTCCGCGGCCTAAGGCCGCGGCCGCTCTAACGTCCGTTGCCGGGCGTCCCTGGTTACTAGCAGAGGGTATGTCCAGTGGCGCCCGGCGGACTTTGACCACCCCTGTGGTCTCTGCGGGTGTTTGGTCGGGACGAGAATCCCGCGTCATTGGGGTCGGGTTTTATCCCGCGTCAGTGAGTGAATCTGGTTGCGTGCTATGGGGCAAAGGCCCCGCAGCACGCAACCCTTCTAGCCTGCTTCTATAAGGACGGTGGGTGGCGATCCCGCCGTCCTCAGGCCCCGATCATGGAGGACGATAGTCTTGGGCGTAGTCGCGTAGTCTGGGGCGGCCTGGCCGCCGACTACGGAACTCGGCGGGGAGGGTACGCTCCCTCTCCCTCCCGGCCGCCTCCTTCGCGAGCATGACTTGCTCGCAGAAGGACACGGCCGCGTTCCACCTACTCCCGCTGGATACCATGGCTTGAAGCATGGTCCCCAGCGAGAGGGTATCCACGCCCAGACCCACTACGAGGTCCCGGCGCTGACTCGCCCACGCTGAGCACTCCACCAACGTGTGGAGTGCGGTGTCGTCGTCGGAAACCTCGCAGTGTTGACACCGGGGTGTGACCTCACGATGCATGCGAAACAGATAGCTACCGAAGCATCCATGCCCGGCAACCATCTGCGTCGCACGGTACGTGAGGTCACCATGCTGCCTCTGCAGCCAATCGTCCATGATCGGTCTCACCGCCGCGATGAAGATGACACCCCCCTTGGGTTGCTCAAGTCGCACCCTCCATGACTCCATGAGATCCTGGCGGAGTTGGGACCGCTGGTCCTCGATTTCTCGAGACGCAGGCCTGTGGTCCCGCTCCAGCGCCTCCTTGCGCCATTGGAACAATGACGCAAGGGCTCTCGCTTCCAGGTCCCATGGAGGGGTCCCGGCTAGGAGACATGCAGCCTCTCCGGAGATCGTGCGGTACCCCCGTACGGTTCTGACGGCCAAGGTTCTAAGTGGTCTGTTTAACAGAGTCACGTTCCCCTTGACCGCCAACCTATCCGCCCATACGGGAGCCCCGTATAGGGCCATACTCCGCACGATCCCCAGGTACAGTCTCCTGCAGGAGGCGTTGGGTCCCTTTAGGTTGGGCATCAGTCGCGAAAGCGCGACCGATGCCTGCGTCACCTTGGGGACCAAACTTCGGAAATGTGGTCCGAAGTTCCATCGGCTATCAAGTACGATCCCTAGGTACTTCATCGAGGGCTTGATGCCGATGCTAACGCCTCCCACATTTATGCTGGAACCTTCTGGTGGACCGTTCCGAGGTCTGTGAAAACACAGAACCTCGGACTTGTGCAAGGCCACCTCCAGTCCCAGCTGCCGTATCCGACCCACGACTCGAGCAACACCCGTCGTGACCTTGAGTGCTGCCTCCTGGTACGTTGCACCCCGCGCCGTGACGAGGGTATCGTCGGCGTAGCACGTTACGCCGACACCCCTAGGCAACGCACCCCGCAGCACCCAGTCGTAGCCGATGTTCCACAGAAGCGGCCCCAGGACCGACCCCTGCGGAACACCGCACGACACATCTCGCCGAGCTGGCCCGAGCCAGCTGGGGAAAGCTATGGCCCTCTCCGAGAGATAGGCCCCGACAATACGACGGAGGTAGAGAGGCGTTTCGTGATACACGAGCGCCTCCCTAACGCAGCTCCATGGCAAGGTGTTGAACGCGTTGGCGATGTCAAGAGACACCGCCACCACCACCTTGCCCTGCGAGACTGCTTCCTCCGTCAGGCTCTTCACGCGCATGATCGCGCTCACGGTGGAGCGTCCCCGACGGAAACCGAACTGGTTATCCGCCAGGTCTGGCCCCACACTCGTGAGATGCTCGACGAGGCGTTCCGCGATAATTCGCTCAAAGAGCTTACACACCTCGTCGAGCAACACGATCGGCCGGTATCCGGACGGTGAGTCCACCGGCCGCCCCGCCTTACGGATCAGGACCAGTTTCCCCGTCCTCCACACCTTGGGATACTGGCCCCTTTCGAGGCATGCGCTAAAGAGCCCCATCAGTCGAGGCCCGAGTTCTTCGAGGGCCAGGACCCATGCACGGCCAGGAATGCCGTCGGGTCCGGGGGCAGTGATTTTCCGGCGTTTAAGCCGGAGTACTGCCGCACCTAGCTCCCCCACCCTGACTTCGGGTACGTCGTCTTCGCTGGCGCTATCCGCGTCGGGCAGAGACGGAGCCATGCGCGGAGGGACGTGCTCCTCCGCGCTCGTTGGAAACAGGGAGCCCATGACCCGCTCCAGCTGCTGCGGCTGGAGACTCTGGGTCAGTGGGGGCGCCCTAGGTCGGAGTTTCTCCCTGACCTGTAGGTACGGGCGCCCCCATGGGTTCTGCTGCAGGGTCTCCAGGAGCTCCTCGCGGGCCGCCGTCTTGGCCCGCTTTATCGTCTCCTGGAGATTACCTTTAGCCTCCCTGTATGCCTGAAAAAGCTCCGCCTCTCGGGCTGCCGCGTCGTCTGGGCGGCGACGCCTCCGGCGAAACCTGGTGTACCGGCGGCGGGCGGAGATGCATGCTGCGCGCAGCTCTGCAATCTCCGGCGACCACCAGTACACCTGCTTCCTGGCCGGTCTGGGTGTAACCCTAGGCATCGCCGCATCACAGATTTGCGACATGGCTCTCCTGAACCACTCCGCCTCGGCATCCACATCGGCAGGCCGGTCCGGCGCCGGAATCCAGGCCTGCACGATGGATGCCTCCAGGAGAGCCTCCCGATCCAGATGGTGAAGTGCCCAACGCGGATCCGGGGGATTTGCCACCGGCTGTGGGAGGTCAGGTGAGGGGACGACATCGAACCGGATGTACCGATGATCCGAGTGCGTCTCCTCACCCTCCTCCACGCGCCAGCCTGTAATACGGGCGGCGAGGTCAGGGGATGCGAACGTTACGTCCACGATCGATTCCCCCCCCCGCCGCCAAAAGGTGGCGACATTCCCCCGGTTGAGGACCTCCAGACCACGTGTTCTGGTCCAGTCCTCAAGAAGCCTCCCCTTGTCCCTGGTTTCCCGGGAGCCCCACGCCTCACTCCAGGCGTTGAAGTCTCCCAGGAGCAGGACAGGGCGAGGACGGCACGCAGCGAAGACGACGTCGAGCTCAGTGAGCCATAGCTCAAACTGAGACTCGTCAATGTTCGGCGAGATGTAGGTGGCCACGACTGCCAACCCATCATAGTCCGCCGCAACACACCCGCGGCCCCTTGCAATGATCGCAAGGCGCGAGTTGTCTGCGGCGGACCCCCCAAAGATACAACAGGCCGAGCCGTCCTCGTCCACCGGGCTTCCCGGGTGGACGTAGTACGGCTCGGCGACCACGGCCAAGTTTATGGACCACTGCCGGATGCTCTGGTACAGAAGATCCTGAGCAGCACGGCAGTGGTTCAAATTCACTTGCAGGATACGGATACGGGCGTCAGACATTAATTGACGTCCATAACCGCATCCCGCCGCGAAACAACTGGCCGCGCAAGGGCGGCACCCCCACCGCTCTCAGCGGACGGACGAGGTTTTGGCCTCGAGGCGGCGCAGGTTGTGCTGCCGACCCGGTGATCCGCGGTCTTGCCCTCCGCCTCGCATCTAAAGCAGCGAGGCGGGGCGTCACAGGCACTTGCCTTGTGACCGGGCCGGCTGCAGCGGAAGCACCGATCGCCCACGGTGACTTCCGCTGTACACTGCACTCCTAAGTGCCCCACCACCATGCACCGGAAACATCTGGTTTCCCGGGCACGAAGGAGGTGCACCTGCGCCTTTAGGAAGCCCCCTACGAGGAGGCTTCGTCCGTCCGCCACTTTCAGTGCCGCCGCGACGGGGCACTGGACGACTGTCATCCCGTGACCAGTGGAGCCGAAGGAGATATCTCCAGCCTTCACCTGGTCACGGGGGCAGCCGCCCGCCTCCACGACGGCGGAGACAACTTCCTCCGTCGTGGCCGCGTCATCCAGACCCGTGATGCGCAATGCGGCGCATTTGGTGGGCCTGGTGACGCGGACGGCTTCTTGGTCCAGCGCGTCCCTAAGCTGAGCCGCTAGGGCGTCAGCTTTAGGGCCGCTGGAGGCGCCGGAGACCTCGAGGAGGCGAGCCCCGGTGCGTGTCTTCTTGCACCGGAGCCCCCCCTGTATATCGAGGGCCGAGAGGTTGACTGAGGACTTCACAGTCCTCAGTACGTCGGCGTACCCCACCCCCTTCTCCACACCTACCGTCGTCACCGTCAGGACGACGGCGGTGGAGCGAGGAGGGCGGGGCCTCTTCGGCGCCTTCGCCGCGGCGGCTTTGGCCGCTTTCTTTGCGGCCTTCGTCTTCCTCTTCTTGGCTCCCACTACTTCCCATCCCTCCCGTCTGGAGGGGTGTAAGGAAGCAGCGGGAGCGACGATAGAGGAAGAGGAGGCGGCAGGGGTGCCACTCTTCTTGCCGCGCCCCTTGGCCTTCCGCGCCTGAGCCGCGGTCTCGGCCGGTATCCGGCTCACCGAAGCGGACGGGGGCGGAGCGGGGCGGCGGACAGCAGGTGTGCCGCTAGGACCGGGAGCGGGAGCACCGCCAACAGCCGCCGCGTATGAAAACGCGGGGCGCGTTAGCGGAGGGCGGTACGCCCGGTCCTCCAGGACCGCGAGGCGCCTCTCGATCGCCGTCAGGACCTGCACCGTAGTCGGTACAGGCTTCGGCGGCGAGCCGGGCGCCATGGTGGGCGCGGTCCTAGGCGCCGTCTTCGGCGCTGGTCCAGCCGTCAGAGGAGGAGGTAGCATGGGACCTGGAGGCGCCTTGACCGCTTTGGTCAACTCAGCGACCTCCCGACGGAGATCTTCCATCTCCTTTCGGGAGGCAGTGAGCTCCACCTCCAGGCTCGCAACCTGCTTGCGGAGCTTCGCCTCCTCCTCTGTGACGCTCCGCTCGAGGAGCTTGTCGAGGGAGGATTGGGCTTCATCCACCAGTGAAGCCACAATCTTCTTCCTCCCCGACATATTTTTACTCCCCCGCATGGCCGCGTTCATGCGGGAGAAGATACTCATTATCTCCCGCGCGGGCGGCACACCGATATCCCTGCGACTGCGCAGGGACGGGACAGATGACGGGGGTGGTGTTGGCGGGCGCATACGGTAGGCGCCGCTACGCGTGCGCACCGTCTTTACCGGCACCTCCTCCTCCGAATCGCTGGAGAGGAGGGACCCCCATCCAGAGCAACTAGTGCTCCGGTCGCGTGGCGGTCCCTCCTTCTCGAGGGTCCTCTTCTGCGAAGCAGAACGGCCCTTAACCTTCACACTACTGGGAGCTGACCCACCGTCACTCCCAGCAGCAACATTTCCTTGGGGCGTCGACGTCGCGCTGCAACTAGGCGGCGCGACGCGAGCCCCCAAATCAAGAGGCATCGAATTCCGTGTTTCATGCGGTAGGTCGTCGGCTGAGACTGCCCGGGAAAGGGCAGTGTCAGTACCGGGGGTCTCGTCAGGCATATCCATGATAGCACAATTCATCTCAATATTGGCCACTCAAGTCTCGATATCGACGTTCGGTCACCCAACTTGCCACTGCGTTACCGTGGTCAAGTTGGGGTCCAGGGCGGACGGCGAGGACGTAGTCGAATCTCTTGGGGCCCCGCCCCACTCTTTTACCTTCTAGAATAAATAAATATAAAAGGAATCAAACCAAAATATAAAAAATTAAATCGCTTTATTTTGTAGGATGATCGTTTTATTACTCTTTAATTGCCATGTCTATTTATCGTATTGAATCAAAACCAACTCGTATTTAATAATTGCAGCTGCCACCTGAAACATGGATAGAAAATGTTGCATATTTATTTAATTTGAAGTATATTAATGATTTTCTTCTTCTTCTTATTGTTCTTCTTAAAAATAAAAATGAATCGCCTTTCGCTTCTCTCACTAAAACTCGGTAACGACTTGGATTTGGCTACTTTTGGTCTTAAAATATTCTTAGAAAATCAAGGTAGAGAGGTGACACGACGTTCGCCGAGACAGCTAGTATAATAATATAAATGACTATTTATAATTTTATTGGTTTGTTTCGGAGTTTGGGTGTTTTATATGTATATTATGTATATATTTAGAAATATATAAGTATGTTTATCAGTTGTCTAGATCCCATAGCACAAGCTTATGGCTTAGTTTGGGCTAGATGACGTCGTGTGAGGACCTCCAAAATATTTTTTTTTAGTTTTTTATTTTATTTAAAGTACAAAGTCACGATTCATAGTGTTTTATTATAATATATAGATAAGATTACCTCTAGTAATAAATTTCTTCTTATTGAAAAGAAACCCATTCCAGACAAAGCCACAGTATCGTGAGTTAATTGGTACTGTAGTCGTTTAATCTGAAACCATTTTATGCTTTATAACTAACTAGCTGATCGTTACTGGTCCGCCTTTCTTTTTTTATCGTTCCCGGTTCATATTCATCATATTACCGGGATAAAAATTAGCTTATGTTACTGAGAGATAATGTATTTTTTTTTTATATTGGGTTCGCCAAATTGACGCCGCCCGCCTGGTGGTAAGTCGTGATGACGTCTAGCGATTGTGGGCCACTCTCACAGCACATAATACTATAGAGAGTGGCCCTCAACTTGACGACCTACTGATGTGCCTCTTCACGCTCCGCTAAAGAACCCAGGATTATATGTGGGAGGAAACACGTGCATAGACAGGGCGTTCCAGGCCACTATTGTTCGGCAGAGAAACGAACGTTTAAAACGTTCGGTTCTCGCGAACATGCTATCCACTGTGTGGGAGTGGCATATTTGCCCGGCACGCGTTGTTCGGGATCGGAAGGAAGAGGGTGGGATCAGATTGAAGAGCTCTTCAGAACACTCGCCGTGGTAAATACGGTAGAATGCGGTCAAGGAAGCTATTGTTCGGCGCTGAGCTAGCGGAATCACATAATTATTTGATTCAATGCTACAATGCCCGTTACCTCCGGACAACCTATAATACGGATAGCCCGTCGCTGCATAGCGTCGAGAGCGTCTAGCAAATACTTCGCGGAGCCGTCCCAGAGGTGAGAGCAGTATTCGACACAGGGTCTAATCTGCGTCTTGTACAGCAGACACCTCTGGTGCGGTGTAAAGAATCGCTTTATCTTATTCAGTATTCCTAATTTCC
>OY748289.1:5560687-5797596 GCA_963556515.1 Nudaria mundana | reverse complement strand
GGTGACAGCACGGACCCCTGTGGCACCCCGGCATTCACTTGCAAAAAGCGAGAAGCATCGCAGAGGACCCGCACTCGGCGCTCGCTCAGAAAGCTGGCCATCCAGCTGCACAGTTGAGGAGGTAGACCTATGCCGGAAGCTTGGAAAGGAGCGAGGCATGCCAGACTAGATCGAAGGCTTTGGCGATGTCCAGGCTAATCGCCAAGGACTCGCCGTGCCTTTCCATGCCCCACCCCAAACATACGTTACGAATGCCAGAAGATCACCCATTGATCGTTTTGGCCTGAAGCCGTATTGCCGATTATTTAATAGCGAGTGATCTTCGAGCTATCGCATGAGCTTCTTGTTGATGATTAGCTTAAACACCTTGCAGATGACTGAGGTGACAGCTATGGGTCGATAGTTGCCTGGATCAGACCGATCCCCTTTCCTGGGGATCGGTTGTACGTTCGCCTCCTTCCAGACCTCCGGCACGATTCCTGTGGAGTAAGACAGGCGGTATAGACGAGTTAGTACAGGAGACAACTCAGCTGCGCATTTCTGTAGTACCACCGCCGGAATGCCATCAGGACCACTGGCTTTCCGCGTGTCGAGTAATCGTAGCACTGCCCGTAAATTGCCTGAGTACAATGTCAGGCATAGTGTGGCCACAGTTGGCGATAGCGGGGGGCTGCAGGCCACGGTCGTCGACCCGGGAATTAGCCGCAAAGAGGTTTGCGAGCATATCCGCTTTCTCTTGGGATTTGTGAGGCAGTGTTCCATCTGGGTAACTCAGCGGTGGCAGCGAGGGCTGACAAAAGTTAGATTGCACGGCTTTGGCCAGTTGCCAGTATCCACGGCTGCCCGTGGGATGGGAAGTGAGCTCCTGACCAAGCCACGCGACGCGCTGGGCATCAGCTCTCTTAAAGATCCTCTTGCTGGACTTTGTGCACTTTGGCACAATCTCGCCCGAACCAGAGACGGGCTCTGAGGATACTGAAGACATCAGTGAAAGGGATGTAATATTCCGTCCCTAAACTGACCTCGCCAGCAATTGCAGAAGCGCTATCTGAAGGAGCCTTTTCTACAAAGCAGCGCTGGCTCCAGGGGACGGACGCATAATAATCGCGTAGACCGTCCCAATCCACTGACGAGTAGTGCCATAGTAGTCGTGACATTTGAACAGCACGTGCATGAGGTGACACCTTCATGCCAGCGTGAACAACACAGTGGTCGGAACTACCCAATGGGGCTCCTACCGAAACACTGTATTTGGCTGGGCGACTCGTCAGCAGTAGATACAGCAAAGCAAGCGCATGAACTGACCTGTCTGGTATCCGGGTGATCCCGCATACCATCTGGGTCAGACCGTGGGAGAGAGCGCACGCATGGGCGGCCCTACCCGCAAGATCAGTCCTGAGGGACCCCAGCCATTCAATGTGATGGCCATTGAAGTCCCCCGGAAAGACTAGATCAGCGTTCGGGAACCGCACCTGCGCATCATCAGCCGTCTCGCTGAGGTACTGGAAGAGCTTAGAGCAGTAGACGCACACGTAGATCTGGCTCATGGAGCCATGGTCTACGTGCAGCCAAAGAATGGAGTTGGAGGGGTTCTTTAGGCAGTGCAACCGGCGGCAGCAAACATCAGTCCTAACGAACACGCACACCCCGGCTTTGTCTCGAAATTGTTCCTCGATGACATAGCCGGGGTAACACAGGTAAGACGTGTCGTCAGGACGGCGTATCTGTCTCCGTGAGGAACATCACAGCGGGCCGTGCCGTCTCGAGGTGATGGTGGACGGCATCGAGGTTCGTATGGAGTCCACGGACGTTGCTGAATTCCACCTCGAAAAGTGAAGTTGTGGGGTTTCCTGGGGCCGCTGTAGAACGTTTACATTTTTTCTGCTGCACTGCCATTATTATAGGTTTGAAGAAGAAGCGTGAAGACAGGGCGACATTTGGTGCAGCAGTAAGTGACAAAACGCAGGGGCTAGCTTCGTCTGGGACCGTGTGGTTAGGTCGGAGCCGACCCGCCGGACGGAAGGGCTCCCAAACCCCCCTGATGCAATGCCGCCGCTACCCCACACCTGTTACAACCTGAGCAGCGATCCCACATCAGGATTATGCGCAACATGTGGGGCAGCCTCCTGATGTGGTTGGTCCCAGGTGGGCCCCATGACTGTGTTGCGGGCGGCCGCGGCAACGCTGTTGCTAAGGGTCTCCCTGGCCGGCGAATCGACCCACACCACCCACATTAGACTCTGCTTCGCCCCTACTGGTCCCATGCCTGCTGCACATACATCGCCCCGGGCCTGGCGATGCAGCTGCTGAACCCCTAACGCAACCCAGCCTAGGCTGGGTTACTTGGGGGACTTTAGCACAGCTGCACGGTGGTACCCCCCCGGACCAACACTCTTGTGCCACCTGGTACCCACGTACCGTGTAGGTACCGTGAATTAACGAGCCTCGTCCGTTGATCAGCAGGTGCGCCACTAGCAGGTGAGGTCGCTGGGGCCCTAAAAATGTTAGTAGAGCCCCTTTGCACCCATAACGTAGCGCACATACAATCAAATCTTTCCTCTTTATAATATCTACTAGTACCTATAGATTTAAAATGCAGCGTCAGCATAGAAACACACGAACAAAAGTTATACCTCGATATTGTAAGCTGTACTGGGACAAGAATACAGAAATTTAAGGGCCCGTTGTGAATGTAGATGTACGTCCGCTGCTGCCAGTACAACGCTGCAGGCCCTGAACAGCATCCAGCTCAAAGACGTGAAGTAGTAAGCACGGTCGATGGTACTGACTTTCTCTTTGCTTTGAACAAAAAGGCAACTTATTAGACTGTTAAAAGAAGACGATGAAGAATATTAAATAAATTAATATTTCGTCGTTGTTACGTTTTTTATATTAGCCCAAAGTGATAATTTATAAGTTGCTAAACGCCTAATCGATGCTTCTCAGGACCAGAAGGCTGGCTATTTTCTGGCCCAAAGAATACGTATCGCCATCCAACGTGGCAACACTGCCAGCATTCTGGGAACCTTCCCAGTCGGCAATGATGCGGAGGATTTTTTAAACGATATTTTGTATTGTAAATATTTTTAGTCTAAAATTATGTATATTTTATATATTGTAATTCTTATTGTAAATAAATGTATAACTTATTATAAATTATTCCTGCGAGTAGACATTGTATACAAAATCACACTTGTTTTTCCGAAAAGATAAAAGGTATATTATGCGCCGATTCGCCAGTTTCGCCTTGTTAATCCCACCTAGTAGGGGGCGAGGCTTGTCGCTTAGTGGGAAGTTTCATCTTTGCCAGATATTTTCAAGTGAAGTTGGCTTGAGCCCTAAAGTCATGGTTCCGAGAATTAGGATCGCCATTCGACAAGGCGACGCAGTCAGCGTTCTGGAAACCTTCCCAGTCATCAATGTCACGAAGGATTTTTTACATGAACTTCTGTAAATATTGTTACTTACTGAAACCCAAGGAATAATTGAAGGCAAATAAAATACAAGTTGTTGATATTGGACAGTAGGACTAGAGGTCCCAGTTCATGATCTACCATCCGCACTAATCGCGCATGACGAACGTAAGCTTCTCGGAGACGACGCCATGTTTGTAGCCTACGGCAAAATTCCTTTTGAGACTGCAAAATAATATAAAATGTAGTGACTACCATAAAATTACAAAAAAGAAAATTGTAGATGCAACGGAAAATGTGGAACTGGCTACCAGGAAAGTCTAACTTGGAGCAACTGAAGTAGCTGGCCAGGGTAGGGTCGTACTAGACACAAAAAGCTAGCTGTGGATAATATAGCTCTTAAATTGAGAAGAATATTAATAAAAAGAATTTCATAATAATCATGCCAACGGCTGGAAATTACAATTTTGGTTTTTATACGAATCGTGGTTGTCTTATGCATCATAAAACAAACTTCGCGTAGTATAAAGTTCAATAAGAAAAAAAGACAATAAATGTCACCCAAAAGTTTGCTTGGGAAAACTCCAAATAACTAACAAAGTTAAACTTGTCTTTGTACCCGTATTAAGTTACATTTTCTGTATAAAATCTATTTTATGTATGTACCTATAGAGCACCTATACGTCACATAAAATAAACTTTATAAATGTGTTATTGATTAAAAGAGTAATTTTTAAAGAAGCTTTAGCAGTACTAACCCATTCAGAATTTCGAAACACTTTTTCACCTTTGACAATGTGATAAACATACATATTTAGTCTATGGTAACGTGACGTCAATCCCATACTAATTAAAATAATGATCAAATCTTGAAAATTCCACAACGCAGTGGCCAATTTGGACAGTATAAACATTGGAATAGCCACAAATAAATTGTATTCATCTGAAAAATAATAAAGGTAAGTGTTATTTCGTCACAGGTAATATGTTTATGCATTGGGTGTTAAACACACTAATCTAAGAAATTACTGCTTCGAATTGAAACTTTTATTGGATTAAATTGTCCATTAATCAAGAAAGGGTATAGTTTATATAACTTCATCGCATATAATATCGAGCAACGAAGCAACGAAAATAATAAATTGTAAAAATGGGACTGCGAACAATGTCGCGGGCATTTGCTACCTTAATCAGAAAGATAATGAATTAATGAATTAGTACATCTATGCATTTATAACTTACGAGCTTGTATCACAAATCCATGAGATGATAGTATGTACCTATTGAAATATTCTTCAGGGGGAATGTCGAAACCAGTTGCTGACATCATACTCAGCGCATGTTCCACTGAAAAAAACTTGATATTGAAATAAAACTGGTTGACAGTTAACCTGTAACCACGGTTGGTGCAAACAAAGTGAAACATCTGGGAGCAATGACCTTTAATATGACTAGTGGTCGCCCGAATGGTCAAACAGTAGACCTCGCGGACATTAAAAACATTATTTGAACTTCCCCCAATTTTCCTTCCAATCAAATATAGCTCGCAAAGAAAAGAACTGTTTAAAACAAAAAAAAACACTTGTGTCAAGTTACGTGGAGTTCGTATAAAAAATAACACACGTCCTGACAGACAGACATACGGAAGTAAATTGCTCGGTCGCTCGGTCAACAACGATAAAAGTAAGGGTTAATTTGCAAGGTCTAATGCCCAAGAGAAAAAAAATTATAAATATTGTCTATAGCAACTTTAGATGATGAAGAAAATTGAGATATACTAACTGAAAGCACACGAAGCAACCATACTTGTAACAAGCAAAGTTCTTCTTTTGATTTTGGCATCTGGAGCAACATGTAGCCCTTTTACAGTCTCCATACTAAGCCATAAAGAAGAAAGCATCTGCCAACCATTGATGAATTTGGAGGACAATAGCAGAGAAATTAAGGCATTTCCATAAAATATGGAGCCTGACAGTTGAGCTATTATCATGCCACCTGTAAATACTAAAGTTGCATACACATATTAACATTATTCTGGTTATAAAATTTTAGTAATAGTAAATACTATTTATTGTACACAATAGAGAAACAATGATAGTAACATTTAGGAAATATTTACATCACTAACATTGACCTCGCTGCGACTTTCTCTAATAAGGAAAATTTCTTGGGAATTTCTCTTGTCATAAACGTAAAGAGACCGACGAGGTTTCGGTAAATTTTTGGTCCAAAAATAATCAAAATGTAAAGCAACACAGAGGCAAAAGGTCCACTTATGTGCAATCAGTGGTGCATGAAGTTTGAATTAATAAAAATATGAAGATAAATAATAATTTGTTTTTGGATTTGTAATTTTTAGTTAAAACATGATTATTTATACTACAGAGACAATGAGACAGTAAATTATAAAACAATACAATTGAAACTAACTAAATACATGAAAAATATTTAATATTGTTAACATTTACCACTAGAAGCATTAGCAGTCCATTCAGCCAAAAGTAATACGAGTTTCCAAATAGCACAAGCTTCTAATATAAATAACATTAGGAACAAAATACAACTCCAGCAGAAGGCTATACTGTATCCTTTTGTACTTAAACCAAAGTAACGAGCATTATTAAAGATACTTGTTAAAGTGGGTATGAAATCCTGTAAATATATAAATGATAAACATCATATTAAAGCGAATTTATTTTAAACTGTACTTCGTAAAGTAAATCATTACTTACATCATATTTTCTATATTTATCCATCACAAAATTACGTAAGTTTCATTTGCAATATTCATTCAAAAATTTTAAATAATTTAATTTTATAAATAAATAAAACAACATTGTCTTATTATTTCTAGATTTTTTTTAGAATGTATCTAACTTAATAATAATTAGAAGCCTTCTAATTTCATAGTCAACACTTTAAATTAATTTGCAAAACGCTTTAAATGTTTCTATGGTAATAATAATATCAAAATTAATCCGTTCCAGTTTGAGTAAAGTACAAATATTTGTTTTCACTGGTTCTTGGTTCAACATAGAAGTGTATAACAGTAAACATACTTTGAAACAATTTTCATTTACGTTTTGTGTATGTATTTTTCCTATAATCACGGACTATTATTAATGTACAATAAAAGCTTTGTTAGTAAATTGAAATATTAAAGTAAGTATTAAATTATATAGGTAGACTGTGTACAGTAAAGTTTCAGAGTAGTTTTTTATTTTGTACTCAATAATTTAACCCATTGGTTATTGTGTGCGGTCTGTAATCAAACTATTGAAATAATTTTCAGTAAGAAACTTATTATTGTAAGCTATCCTATTATTATTGCTCATATTTTAGTAAGGACAGTAATTATGATTGTTTAAGTTGTATCAACTGATGTACTACATGGCATGTGGACACTATTTATATTATTTGACGTTGAAATTTATTACTGCTTTGAATATTTCATGAGTAAGTGAATAAAATCAACTGAAAGTGTTTTAAGTGATAGAAAATATTAATTTCGATCGATTACTGTAATCCAATCTCTGGTCTCAACCATCAAGTGTAAGATTGTAGTAAGGCACAATCAGTTGCAAAAAAATAATATTTTTATCGACATGCAAATTCTCGTGACTCACTGAACCCAAAATTATTTAATTTTACATTCATAATTATTATAATTTTAGTACTTTATTTATTAGTTGCGTTTTAAACAAATTTGGTAAGTAAACAAAACTCTCTCTCTCTAGGGTTTTGGTAAAGTACAGACAAGTGACTACGAATGCATACTATGAGGTAGTTTTGGAAGGTGAGATAATAGTTGGTTAGGTACATGTAGGACAAATTAAGTAAAATGCTGTAGACGCACACAGTAATTAATGATGAGAGAAAAGCAACAACATTGACAAAATATAACTGATAGTGGGTAACTGGGAGTGTTGTAAGTTGTGATCGAGTTTAAGTTAATAGTGCAAACAATATACCTAGTAGTAGTGACACGCGTCACCAAAGAGGAAGAAAGAGGGTAGAACGGTTTACTCTAACTATTCCGCGATGTACGCGTACCTACTAACAGTCCCTCCGAGATTATGACGCTTGAAACTATCGGAAACTTAAGGGCCTAGACCGCGCACGGATAAAGTCGATTTTGAGCGACAGCAGCGCTATTGTTGCCCGAATCATCCGACGGGCGGGTGAATGACCCAGAGAGCGCGATTTTGAAAATGTTTTGCGACAAACGTTCCACGTTGAGTTATTGTTATTGAAGTTGAATATTTACAGCATAACAAAAATGTTGAATTATTGGAAATAAACGACTGCCTATTTGTAAAATATTCCAAGAGTAGTTTTCGTTATAAAATGATCCTAATTACTAGATAAATAAATAAGAGTAGTTTGAGACACAATTTTTATGATTTTCTATTTATAATAAACAATCAAGAGCAGGTCCGGACTGACCTTTTTGTATTCTACTTACCTAAAATTCCAACTACGAGTACCTATGTATTTATTTGTAATTTTACTACCAAAGTTTATTCTTATTTCGTAAAATTTTCATTCAATAAAATAATTGCAAATTCAGTAGGAAGTACGGTCGAAATAACATCACGCCTTTCCTCGCTAGTGTTTATATCTACGCAAGGAAATGTGCCTATTGCGTAAACTCAAATACTTTTTGCTTACGATCACCTCGCAATCTAAAAAATCTTCTAGGGTTGTACAAAAAATTGTCAATAAATGAAACACAAGTATAAAAATGGTTCATATAATTAAAAGTAAACAAAATATGAGTCGCCACCTAAAAAGCGTGCTAGGGTTGTACAAAAATTAGTTATAAACAAACATGAAATTTATAAATTATTCATATACTTAATTAAACGAAAGTAAACAATAACAAAATATGAGTTTAAGAGTTTCTAATGTTTTTTTCATTTTAATGATTACTGATCAAATTCTGATTTCTACTAATTTGATGATAAAATCAATTGCTATTGCAAAACCTATCAGAATGAAAATGTTACCAGCTGCCCGATTCACGTAATAAAAACCGTAGCGTAGTGACTTAAAAATGTCACTTCGCACACTTTTTAACCGACTTAAAAAAAGAAGAAGATTCTCAATTCGCTGTATTTTTTGAACCGATTTTGATGATTTTTTTTTATTTGAAAGCTGGTGATCCCGTGTGCTCACATTTTAATTTCATTAGGATCGGACCTTGGGTTTACACCAGGTAACTCTTCAAAATCGTATAGGAATTGTATAGAAATTGAGCTATTGGAAGATTTATGACAATCCAAGACTAGATAAGTAAGTGCGTTAAAAACAGAAAACCAAAAGGCGATTTCTAAGTTTCTAAGTTAAAACGACTTTTGAACTGGCGTGTTTACGTGAATCGACCGGCTGGGTAGTTAAGTTACCTCAGTCTCTTTCAAAATCATTAGACGTTCTTCTCTTTCAAAACACGTAAAGCTCTTTCTTTCCTCTCTTTCATAGCCTCTATGACATTGGGCGGGTCACGAATAGGCATGCTTCGTGACTGCCGAGGATCAACTAATTCTGGAAGGAGGCAATCGTAATAAAATCTAACTAATTTCATCTCCATTTTCTCCTTCCAAAATTTGTCGTCCTTTTCTATAATATAAACTTTCATAGGTACAGTAGCACCAAACCAGATGCCAAGCATGCAAACGTTTCTTTTAGTTATATGTAGCTGTCCCTGAATTTGGAAATACCAGTAATGATTTTTATTTATGACATAACCCTTGGAAGCCTTGTCCTTAACCCAAAAGGTATGTTTGGCCATTGCTTCATCAAGAGTCATGCCAGCTAAAGAATGTGGGCACTTAATTTCAATTAAACCGTTTGCATAAATGCCATCTGGTGTAGTACCAAGAAATTCATATTGATCGTCGACGAACAAACCGCAACCTTGGATACTAATATTCTCTTGAATTTCTAACTGTCTAGTTGCAGTTTCTTCGTTTTCGATACCGTACCGTACAGCAGGCAAACTGGAGATATTACTACCATAAACGATTTTACAAACAAGAGCAGCACAACTTGTGCTCTCTCGTTTTTTACAAACTTCCCCGAACGATGATGAGGTTAGTAATTTTCTCCTTGTACTCATCCACTCAGCACTACTTCTTTGCAAATGGGTCGACCTTTCAAGCTCCTCTCTTTCAGCACAAGACAACTTTAAATCAACTAAAAAAGATGACTTGGCTTTCTCATATAATTCTGGACTCAGATCAGGTTTTTCGCAGTTTGGTCCATAGTGAGCGTCTTTCGATACAGCGCTGTGGCTTTTTTTCAATCTTAATTTAGGTTTAGCAATTAAACGGTTTCTACGATTACTATTTTCCACTTTCGCGATCAAAGGATTAGGACTAGATTTAAATATGACTTCATGAGTTTTACTATGAATCGATCCCGTATTAAAAGACACAACAGCAGCTGCGCATCGGCCCGCATAAGAACCACGGGAAGAATAATTTACACGCTTACCCCCAACTAATTTGGCAATTACTCCGTTAAAACTTTCAACTATATTACTTGTGCAATTATGAATTAAACTTCTAGAATGATATGACAGTCTTTTACTTAAAATTTCTACCGCGTCCATTAATCCGCATCCAACAATTGCTGGAAGTAACCCAACAGGTTCTATTCGACGAGTGTCAGGTCTACAAAAATACTCCTTGCAATGTTGGTGATTACCAAATACGTGTTGTGGACCATTTAGAATATCTTCACTAAGATTTTTTATTTTTTCTTCGAGTGACTGATTTTGATCCCCCCTATTGGGGGGATCAAAATCGATTAAATATTTTTAATCGCGCATTTTACACCCGTTCTTAAACGCAAATACCTTTCTTTTAGGAATTTCCGCAACTCGCAAGGATACTTAGTGTCTTTCGACAATTTCTCCAAGCTATTGCAGTAGTTTCGTAAAAGATGATTTTTGCATTCAATTTTCTCTACTATTAAATTACCGTACGGACGCGAATCTAATATTTTTTTATAAGTACTGGAATCGCCGTCTGCTACAAATTTATTATAAATTACACCGTGATCAACAAAGGAACGTTTAAACCCCTCAACTATTATGGTCGATTCCATCCCGGTAGATGATCCTGAATAATTCTTGAAACAATGGTGTTCCGGGGGCTGACTGTTGTTCTTTGCGGCTCGTGCACAGACTACGCAGTATTTATTTTTAACTCCAAAAAACAATACTTTATTAGTTTTAATGCCAATTATCGCAGCTGCGCCGGATAAGGCGGAAAAATTCTTACCATAAGATCTCTTGCTCCAACAACCGTCAACAGCAACAGATATTAATGGTGTACCATTTTTATCAACACTACCTATAGACACTGCGTACTCCGCTTCTTCCTTGACAGCTTCTGCCATGGAATGTGCTGCTGTCTTTTCCCACCAATCGCAAACCGTATTATTAATTTCATTGTACAATGAAGGTGACATGATTGGTAGGGCTACTGCGGCACTTAATGTTTTTAACTGAGAGTAGCTCCCACCAGATGATATGAGACCAGACACAATTTGATGATTCACTTCCATGCTATCTTCTTTCTTTTCAACCAAACACACAGTAAATTTCATATTACACATACTACATTTTATGATGAGTTTTGAGTCCAGACCAACTTTTACTTCACCTATTATACTGAGGTAACTTAACTTACAATCCATTGGACCGTGGTCCCCTATGGCCTGAAGAGCTTTAAAAAAAAAAGAAATATCCACTACTCTACGCCCAACTTCCACTTCATCCACCTTTCCCTCTTGACGGTTGTCAATAACTAGTTCCTGTAAAGAAAGATAATGGCTTGATTTTTATTATAAAAAATAATTCAAAAGGTATGGGCCAAATTTCTTCAAACATAGCTAAGAACTCCCTTAGAATACATCTTTGAAACACAGAACACTAGATCAAAATCTTAAACGTTTTTATCAGTCTTCGTCAATTATGAAAGTGAATAAATAAACATAATAAAAAACTGGTTGCTTGTAAAGTCGGTTTAGGACGATAATTTTATCGGATAACGTCATAATATTATTCTCCATCGCTTGTACTGCGCTCTCGCTTGACCCTAGCGTGACATAATGTGACACTTTTTTGTGCGTGTTGCCGGTGTTCATCGATTTATAAGACGTTATCACGTCATAAATTTAATAAATCCGACTATATGCATAAAAACTCAAAAGTTAAAAAGAAAACAAGTCTACGGTCTTGAATTATGTTACATAAAAATAAATAAGAACACTATTGTAATAAATCGAATTCAACAGTTGAGACCCATTGAAATCCTCACAGGCTCGAAGATATTCCTGACTAGCTAAATATTTCTTTAGAAATAGGCCCCGACTGCTAAATACGCTATATTACAATGGTGTTGTTATTTATTTTTATTACACATTTTCATTTTTTAATCTGTCGGGTTTTAACATTTTTATTGTTTATTTATTTATATTCATAACTGACGAAGACAAATATAAAAGTGCAAAAGAATTCATACAATATTATGTTCGTGATGAACAGAAATTATAAATTTCCTTTACGCTATACGTATTGGTTTTTTATGGCGTCACTTATTCTATGTCACTCGGGCTTAGAAGACAATTCTAATGATACTAAAAACATTAAAATCGGTTCAATAATTTTGAACTTATCGTGCCACAAAGATATATTACTTAGTATACATACATACATACGTACACCAGTCGCGTAAAAGATAATATTTTACAAAAAAAATTCTTGATTTTGGTAAAATACGAGATTTGAACGTGAATTTTCTTTTGAGAAAGTAATTGAGAAGTATGTGTTTGTCTCACAATGAAAATAATAAATATTGCAAAAAAAAACTGTAGGTACTGAGATTTTGTCTTCGCCCATCACTAGCTAGTTTGTTTATTTATGTAACAAGTCTACAAGAATTACGTATAACAACTTACCTCTATACAGCGCGTAGCAGTGTTGCTCGGAGTCTCGGCCTGAAGGTTTTCTTCATTTTCAGTACTGGAAATATTATTCATCAATATCCACTTTTTATTTATTTTGTAATTTTTGTACAACCCTACGCCAGGCACGGCGCGCGCGCGCCCGTGCAATTTCTGATAGGAAACATACCTACTTCCACTTCCACATATTTAGACATGATGAACATGAAAACTAATAATACTGTAACTAATAATAGTGTAAGCAAACTCATTGCTTTGAAATACATAAATATATGAAAACTAATACTATATTATGTAATAAAATTTATTATTATGAAAATTGTTCCTATAGAAATTGACTTTATTACTTATATAGATATTGAAATTACGTAATTATTACCTACTGGACATTGTAATTTTTCTTCTTAGACTGACATACCTAATTGTGTACCTATCCAATTACATGTCAAATCAATATTTACATGCTGTTGTAGGTATATGTCTGAATCAGGCGATCTAAATCATTGTACCTATTTGCTTTGTAATGTACCTACCCTGTTCAAAATGCAAATAGATTATATTATTATTACTACTAAGACATGATAAGCATACACACAAATAAAAGTAATAAAACTAGGATTTTTACTTGACACTAACACAAATCTAGTAAATTTTTTCTAGGTATTTAGGACAAGACGTAGTCAAGTAGGCAGGTAAATAAATAAGTAGGGAGGAACTTACATTTTATTCCGAGATCTTTTGGCTTTCACGTTTTTATAATGCGTACTAAATTTTCTTTTCGCTGGCATGGCACTCAGCAAATTATCCTGCGAAAAGAGACCCTCGATTACCAATTACGTTTATGATACCTATTGCCTTTATCATGTTGAAAAATCTATGTATGTCGTGCAGAGAACTATATACCCCGCCAGTTCATATCTCGAGAAAATAAGGTGGGCAGGGCTTTGATTGTTTCAAGCCTGAATTGATACCTACTTTACAAGGTTCATAAAATGACCTACGCAACAAAGTAAATAATTTTGTATTTCTTACGATTTATATCTAGTTCCATCATGGTTTTCTTTCAGACTTTCATTATATCGGTACTTTCTATTTACTGAAAGTAAATTAGTTATAAAAATATTGTACTTACAGTTTTTCACAAAAAACACAAATTCACAACACGTAATTTTGCTGTAGCATCCGACACGCGTGGAGTCACTTTGAAATTCTATGGCGCACTGGCGATTAGTTGCGACGATCGTTCTATCGGGACGCGTTTGAATTTGCATACATTTTTCTATGGAGAATTTACGTAAAACATATCTAGATTTTAGGGCTTTAAAAGGGGAAGTCTTTGTTTGTAAAGGTACAAAAAAAAGTACATGGTTATATTTATTGGCTTTTTCAGTGTTCAAAAAGTGTTTCTTTTTATCAATTTGTGTTGATTTATTGGGTTAAATCTGAAAAATACGAAGGCAGGTTTTCGAATTTTTTCTCAATTTTGTGCGATTGTTGACGTTTATTATATAAGTTATATAGTTAAAATTAGCACTAACATCATTTTTGGTCTTTCATTTTAATATATACAAATTATCGTTGTTATTAATCATATGTAAATAGGTTAAATATGAAAAATCGTAACACTCTTTTCGGTGATTTTCACGATCTGGGCCCTTAACAATAAGTTAATACAATGCTAATTGTCCCGTTTCTTCATTTAATGTTAGTAATTATGTTAGTGATCATGACAGTTTAAAAGTTATGTTAACTTCACTGTTTAATATAATACTATTAAATAATCAACTAAAAGGATAAAACGAAGGAAGAGATGATTGTTGCCAACGCTTTTATTTTCCAGCCCCGCGTCACGACTTTCTGGACAAACAGCTATTTATACATTACTTCAACTCCTTTACAATTCTCAAAAGTTAAGACCCCCATTTCGTAAAAACCATTTATTTAGATTCTTTTATACAATTGGCAAAAAGTGTTGATTACTCCTCTTGCATCTATCTGAATGTACCACGTGTAGAACTGCAAAAAAATATTTTGAGAATTATAAAGTTTGTGTCAAGTTTTTATAAAGTTTGACTGCTTCGGTGGCGTGGTCGGTAGTGCATCGGCTTTCGACTCCGAAGTCTCGGGTTCGATTCCCAGGTCGAATCTAATATTTGTGTGATCACACAAATGTTTGTTTCGGAGTTTGGGTGTTTTCTATGTATGTTATGTATGTATTTAGAAATATTATAAGTATGTTTATCAGTTGTCTAGATCCCATAGCACAAGCTTTATAGCTTAGTTTGGGCTAGATGATGTTGTGTGAGAACGTCCAAAAATATTTATTTTATTTATTTATATTTAGTTTTAACTTTAAAGTTTAACCTCGCTTGCCAATCTAAAAAAAATGCGATGAAGGTGTCAACACGAAGAATCCATGACCAAAAATTTCAGTACTTATAACTTTCTTTTGGTATCCAAATTACTATCCTTCACAAAATAAAAATTCGGTGTATCATTTTACCATCGTTCGTCTATAAGTTGAGGTCGAATTATTCTTCGAAAGAATACTCATACATTTACATTTTTGAAGGTCGCGTTTATTTTATCACTATCCTATTTCATCATCTGCCTGCCCTTATCCCAATTATTTGGGGTCGGCGCAACATGTTTTCGTTTTCCAGACATCCCTGTCACACGTCATCTCCTCGGTCACTCCTTTCCTGGTCATATCCTCTTTCACGCATTCCATCCATCTTTTCTTGGGCGTACTTCGACTTCCCTCTACATTCATACGTTGCACCTTTCTTACCACGTTACTTTCCTCTCTTCTCTTAACATGTCCATACCATGATAGCCGTTCGCTTCTCACTTTTTCATTTACTGGTGCAGCTTTCAAACTTCCTCTAATCTACTAGTTCCTTACTCTATTCATCCTTCTTATATCACTCATCTATCTTTACTACGCATTCCCGCTACATGCAGTTTTCTTTCATTCGTCGTGTTACATGAAACTTGAAAGTCCATACAGGACGGCAGATTTGTGCCTATTTATGTATCTATAATGTTGTATGTAGGTAATTATTTGGCAGACACGATAATTTATCAATCCATTGCTATTGCACTATGCTACTTACGCAAACCATCCTTGCAAATAGATTTCCTGGCATGACACATATTCACGAAGAATTGGTAACCCTTTTTAAACCGGCTGTACATCATGCAGACAGGTTCAGCGTCATCTTGAGGCAGATCATCACACAAGTTGGAACAGAATACATCAGCTGGTGGATGAGTCGCCATAAGAGGAAGGGACGTCCATTCCTTAGGCAACGTTTTAACTACAGCTGACAATGTAAAATAATCTATTATATACCTACCTATCTAATACCTTGACTGCCTCGATGGCGCAGTGGTATATATGCAACTGTCATCCCTGAGGTCCCAAGTTCGTTTCCTGGTCGACTCAAATATTTGTGTGATCTACAAATGTTTGTTTCGAAGTTAGGGTGTTAAAGTATTCTTTGTATATTTAGTTTGGAATTTAGAAATACAATGTATGTTTATCCGTGCCTCGGAGAGCATGTTAAGCATTCGGACCCAGTTGTCATACAAACATCTATATGAGTATTTGGAGCCCTAAAATAAAACCCCACTGATTTAAATAATGAGTTTCGATATCGTATATGAGCTGTGAAGGTCAGATGGCAGTCGCTCCACGGAAAATATCGAAATCAGCCGTGAGCAATTAGACTGAGAAAAGCCGACCCCAACTGGATTGGGTATGACGTATACTGGAAAAAACGGGTACAAAAATTCCCCTTCACAGCTTCCATCATGTGCGTGGCGTTGTATAAGCAAACAAAAAGGTTTCCGAGATGCGTACGCTTGTTAAAAAATACTTTAAGTAACAAATAATATAAGGCATTAAGAAGTTATAACTTACCAATAATTACTATAGTTAAAAAATAAATAACTGTGTTGGTAAAAATCATTTCAACTTCAATCACATAAATTTCTTTCCTTATTGTAAGTAGATATTAAGTTGTTCCAGAACCATTGTTAACACTTGGAATAAACATATCTCTTAAATTTAATGCCAATATAGCTATAAAAATGTTCGTTAAATGGAATGACTTACAAACGCCACCAAATTTTTTGACCGCTCTGAACTTATGGCGATTATAAAATAAGAATTATTTGAAGTTCCATTCTCAAAAGAGAAATACAAAAATTTGAGATTTTAAGGTCAAAATTTAACAACTAAAAATTTTACTTTCACAAAATTCGTTGATTGCACCGCCAGTGACTGTATTCATAGAGGTCATAAAGTTTGGTAAGATCTGAACGTAAATTGATTTTATAGTAATAGAAAGGAGAATGTTACGCATATTTTATTCACTCTCCATATACGAGTACGATGAGCCCGGGACATAAAATCGACCGAGTATGTTGATTTTGCCAACAGGCTCTATTGACGAAGTATCAATTTATTTTTCGAAGACTCAAAAAAACCCTTAAACATTTCGACATAGGTTTAACACAGGTTTACCTTATATTAACAAATCATTCCATACTATCCCAAAGCACATACATCCATCAATATCATCAAGCAATACACATGGGGGCTTTATGGACGCAATAGAACCCAAAACAATGGTTTTTAGAAGTTTTGTCTGTTTATCTGTTTGTCTGAATGTTTGAACACGCTAATCTCAGAAACGGCTTAACCGATTTGAATGCAGTTTTCAGTAATGCATTGTGGTTTATTCAACTTAACATTTAAGGTTTATTTTATTTCAATCGGTTCATAAATAAAAAGGTTATGTCGATCTAAAGTATCACACATAATCGCAAGTTAAGCAACCCCTGGTCGCGGTTCCAACTGCGATGGGTGACCACATTTGGCATAAAAAATATATCAAGTGACAGACATGACAGACAGACAAAAATATCACGCCTATATCCCCGAAGGGGTAGGCAGAGGTGCGGTACATACCCACACTGTGCCTGATCTTTAGTTGGTCCTACGTATTAGTGGGCCTGTCTAGTTTTTTGCTGTTAGGGTACTATAGAAAATCCATAACTAATTCAAATCAAAATTACAACACCCAGGACAGGTATTATATACCTGTAGTCCGAGTGGCTCAGTAATAGATAATTCTTTTGACACGTGAGACAAGAGGGTCTTTGACGAGATAGATTACCTAAAAAAAAATTGACCAGTGTGGATTCCACTCCACTATTTGCTGCTTTTTATAACGCGTGTGTATTCCTCGATCAATCATCATCATCTATACTTATAATAAATCTGTAGAAGTGAAAATTCTGTACATTGAAAATATCAAAAAAATAAATGGCAGGGGGTGTTACTAGACCGACACTGAACCCAAAAATGTTATTAAACAATTTTTTTTGTATGTCTGTCTGTCTTTCTGTTTGTTTAGGCATCACGCAATAACTACCGGTTCGATTACGATGAAACTTGGTATAAATATTATTCTTTAATATCCTGGGCACCTACTGGCTTACTTTTTATCTCGGAAAAGTACAATAAAAACAAACTTAATTTTGCAGTTCGATCTCTAGACCCGATTACTGTACCAACCGCAAATAATAAGTTTATCGTATGTTACGTCACCCGCAGTAGAGTTCACTAAGGGGCGCTGCACACGGCTAAGATACTATAATATTTTAACTTAAGATACAATATCGCTCGCCATACAATTCAATGGACTATCACACACGACGAAAATAATAAAAAATATTTCATATTTTCGTATCTAAGATGAATTTTTATGGTATAATAGAGAATATAATAGATAAACTGTTGTAGGGGGGCGTTATGAACGCAATAAAACCCAAAACAATGGTTTTTAGAACTTTTGTCTGTTTGTCTGAATGTTTGAACACGCTAATCTCAGAACGGCTTAACCGATTTGAATTTTTGATTTGAATTTGCGGTTTGGTTTTCAAACGGTTAATAAACTAGGTATGCAATGCATTCTGCTGTTACAATAATTGAGATTAGTTTGTCGATCCGGGTCGAACTCCTAAATGACTGGACCGATCTTTATGAATTCAGATATATGCACTCACGGTGATGGTTACTATGACCGTGCCAAATTTCAAAAAGATCGGTCCAGTCGTTTAGGAGGAGTTCGATCACGAACGAAATACACGAGTCGCCTAAAAAAGAGCTTCGTAAACTCAGCTCAATAAAAAAGTTATGTAGGTCTAAAGTAACACGCAGGCGGAGCTGCGGGCAACAGCTTTCCGAAGATAGAATTTTCCTTATTTGAGTTATGTACTTAATAAGTAAACTGTAACATAACCAGCTCATAAGTAACAATAGTTCCAAGTACCTGAAACAACGAAAAATAATCACACTTAAAATTGAACTTAAGTAAAATATGAATAGGGTGAATGAGTTCTTACCTCCCAATTTCTATAGGTACAAATTACCTGGACAAAAAGAATCACAGGAAATGATACATGTAGTTCTGCCTATGTACAGAACAATTCATGTCAATTCGTTTAATGTTTTACACACACCAAATAACGTCTTTTTTTCTGAAGGGAATACTACTATACTAACTAACTGTATAAAATACTATATAGCGGGAATACTACTACGACAAAATGTCACTGCAGATGGTCTTGTCTCTGACTTCTGTAATTAGTATTCAAGAATTGTACAAACTGAGTTTTTTCATATTTTTTTTTGGATTCTTTGCTTTGCGTTCAGGCTTGTGTGTACTTGTGGTAATGCGATTTTCAAATAGACACTGTGACACGAACATTTTATATTAGACAGATATGTGATTATAATCTACCTCTGTCTTCCTCATAGAGGATAAAAACATTCATTTGTATGTGTGTGTGACTGTGTGTTGCTCTTATAACTTCCTTTAAAACTAATCCATATACACATACAGGTAAATAAAATTATACTGTCTGTGTGTAATTCCAAATTAACAGCTATTCACTAAATGCTTATGAAAGTACGATACTGACATAAAAAAGCTAATAATACAGGCTACTTTTTATCCCGAGAAAGAGTTCCCGCGGGAATTAGTAAAACTACTTCACGCGAGTAATACAATATAATTATGTAGTACAAACCGATACAATCATGTCACGAGTGACGTGGAAGTAGTCCAACCCACTGAGCACGACTTTGAGATTCTTAACTTGTGCTATGTACCTTTGCACCTGAAAATTACACACTTAGTTCTACATATAGTGATTTAAAAGTAGAACCTTATAAAATCCATGTAGTGTAAGCTCTGTTTGAAAAATGCAAAACAATATAAATTTAATTTTTATTTTAAGTCGTGCTAATCAGGTCAGTCTCATTTAACTGATTTACACGTAAAACCCTGTCCCGAAAATAGATTTAACTTACATCTATACTAAATTTGGAACTAGGTAAGTCGTATGCAATGTGCAGTGGTACTGACGCTTTTTGTGGTATCTTTGTAGCAAGTTGAAGTACCAACAAAGATCGAGTTACCAAGTAACTAAATGAATAGATGAAGTATACAGACTGATTTACGAGTGGTGAAGATCTGTGGATAAAGTTTTATATGGTTAAGCTAGTAAAAATACACTTCATGTTTAGTTAAACTATGACGAACCGTTAGCCAAATAATATGTTAGCAAAATAATCCATAGTATACCATCCAAAATAAATGTGAAGGACTATTTTAGCGCCGCTGAATGCTGAATGAAGACACATGGCGAGCGTGCGCGTTTTACTTACTTCGAATCTTCCAAATCCTTGTTTTTGCTTACTATAGAGTCACTGCTATGACTGTAAATGAAAATAATGATGAAACACCAGTCAGAATGACTTTGATAAGTCATGCTTGGCTTCTCCATAGTTCATGCCTCAATTCCACTGCAGGAAGTAAGTATAGTAGATAGAAATGCAAGGGAGTAAATAAGCAAACGACGGTCATGAATAAAGATAATAGTTAGCAAAAGGGATGCTTAGATGGTTCGTACAGGTAGGTTGAACAAAATAAGATTAACGATACAGGTTTTGAGGCAGAAATGAATAGGCAAACTGTTAGAACCGGTCCACATCAGGAGATTTAGGTACTCGTATGTCAATCAAAACGAAGATAACGTTAGGAAAAGCCGGAATAAGTTTTTATTCCTAATCGGCGAGCGTGAATTTAACTTTATTCGAAAATAGGCAAACCAGAAAAAGAAAACAAAATTGCGGCAAGTAGAGGGCCGTGGTAGCAGTAATTACCCAATTGAGCTGGCCAGCATGAACCTGATAAAGCATGGCGGTTTTGCTTAAAAAGAAACAACTTTAGAAATAAGGTTTGATTAAAATAATGTACGCACCTTAAAGAGTTGAATAATTGTATACATATACCGTACAGGTTACTAGAAGTTGAAACTATTACAAACAATCCAAAATTATTATTAATTATTTTAGATATGTGTACGATCTTCAAATATTGAATACGAAATTTTGTAGATGAAAAATGTTTCTGAAATAAGTAAAAGAATATTAACAGACCTGGCAAACGTTTCGCGTCATGTTAATCAGCAGTAGACTCTGGAAGACCTTTGACTTTGGTGATGTGTTCTTGTTTTATTTACTGTTCAACCGAATCTAATTTTAACGCAACTAGCTAATATACTAGCAACTAGACATACGGTTGAATGTATTAAAAATGCAACTCGCCTGTTCTACTGCACGTTTTAAGCTTTCATTATGTACTATAAAATATTCTGTCAAATAAATGCTTATACTTATCATAAGCCAATCGACATAGGTAGTGATGATTGAGGCCTGGATGTGAAATATCTAAAAATACAAATATTATTAATAAATAGAACAGCTACAGCTATTCTCTAGCGACAGCGTAAAATTTGCAATACAAGTAGTGCAGATAAAGCGAAAATCACACTGGTCCTTAGTATACGACGTATGACATTGGACGTGGGTGACAGCAATACACTGGTACGACGTCTGACGTATACGTTATATTACGTGCTATGACACTTTTAACGTGTGTGAGCATGGGAACACGCGAATCTGGCGCAGTGATGCGTAAGACAGCGTGGTGGATGATCAGTTATTTATACGATCGATTGACGGCACTTGGTGGAATCAAAAACACATATAAGTATTTTTCCACTGTTACGATTTTATTTTCACTGACCAGTTTCACCTCACGGCATCATCAGAGATTGATACAAAATATAGTTTTAATTGACATAAAAATGTCATACTACATATTCATACGGACATCAAAACACTAGTGTCATAATTCATTTTATGGGGGTATTTGAAAATAAATTTAAATAATAGATTTACCCTGAAAACTGGGAGAATAAGTCCTACGTAGCTTGGATGTTTTAAAAAATATTTACTGGGTGGAGTCAGGCGTTACCTGGCGAAAGTCCATGATAAAATAATGGAAAATATGATGTTGATTTTTTAGATAATTGCAATGATTTCGCTAAATAGAAGACATTATAAACGTCGACATAAGTGTCACCTACTCACGAGGCATTATCAAGACTGTCTCAAAGAGAACAGCAAAATCCGAGGAATTAACGTAGCTGTTATTAAGATATGAACGTACAAATTTCGTTAGCGCGATGTAAGTAGGTGTAAGTAGGTACTTAACTGTTGAACATAATGTTAGTGAGATTCAGACATGCCAAAACGAAAAACGGGGGGTAGAACTAATAACTGTGGGTCCGTTAGTGATAATTAGGTATTTTTAATAAGAAACTTTTTATTACCATAACTATGGTGCGACATGTGCATCATACTGATACAAACTACTGTGCCTGTCTCTCCACGAACAACTTAAGCAGAGGGGAGGTATGGAAATCCGTCTGTTCATTGAGTAGGGTGTCAATATCACGCTTTACTATTTCTAAGCGCTCCCAAACACACAATTTGAACCCTTTCTCACCTAACTTCAAAATCTCAAAGGTGTTATTATTGTTTAGAGTATGTCCAGTATATGAAAGATGTTTAGCGAATTGGGACTTCTCTGGACAACCATTACGAAACGCTGACAAAATTAAATGCTCCCTATATCTAACCTCGAAAGAACGACCTGTCTGCCCCACATACAACATACCACACGTAATCACACCGTAACAAATATTTGTTACACGTCAAAAAATTACATTAAATGTCAACTGCTAAATTGTCAAAATTATTAAATGTCAAAACTTTTATTTCTAGTCCCACCCCAGTAGGCAAGCTGCAAATCCCCGAAAAAGTGCGTAGAAATGAAAATGACTGACCAATCACTAAAAATGTGAATGCGCCTATACAAGTTTTTACTTTTTGTAAACCTTGGACCAAAAGGAGTCAATTGGTAAGAAAAAAAAATTGTGCGGGTCAAATTCAAATTCTAAATTTTTTATCTCGCCGAGTTTTGATCGAATTCAAAAAAATACTTCTCAGATCTTAAGCTTCAACTGACTATTTTTCAAAATGAAAACCATTTTTCACATCGTAAAATCTATTTATACCGTAGCGTTTTTCCGAGTTAAGATACACTATTATACGCATGTAAAGTTGCGTCAACTCGTATAAAGCACGTGCAATTTGACAGGATTCAAACGGGCAATCAATATGGAACTCCAAATGATTTTTATTTTTGAATTGGCATTAATTGAAAAATGATCTAAGAACTTTTTGATTTCTCACTGCCTCCGGATTGTCGTTTTATTTGTTGATCTTCCATTGCAATCCGACAGCTGCAAATAGGTTAGGAAAAATGTTTATAAAAAAATAAATTAAACGGTTTCCGAACTTTGCTTTCAATAGACTTACCATATCACTGTTATCTTTCAAACAAAGTAATTTGATTATATTTAGTGATAAACATCCACAAGAACTTTCGTAAAACAATTAAAAACATCTGTGCAACCGATAATATCGCATACAAATGAATGCACGCTATAAGTGCAGAAATTATTTATTGTAACGTTTTGGCGCGCACTCATTCGAATGTTTGAACGAAAACGGCTAAAAACACATGAAAATAACAATATGAGCTTGTATTTAATATTATATCTACATATACACCATATTATGTATATTATTTATTTTAATACGTAAAAAATAAATCATTACTTTGTATAAATTTATATGTTTGATCAATCATTCATCATCATTCACCGAGCCTTTTCCCAACTCAGTTGGGGTCGGCTTTCCAGTCTAACTGCGATTCGGCTGAACATCAATATTTTCCGTGAAGCGACTGCCATCTGACCTCCACAACCCATGGGCGATACCGATGTTCTGTAGTTAGACAGGTCGGATTTTTGATTTAGGGGTCCAACTACCCCTAACGACTGCCATAGATGTTTGTATGATAACTGGGACCGACGGCTTAACGTGCTCTCCGAGGCACGGAGAGGGAGAGGTCTCAGTGTCTTAAGAAGTGGTCACCCATCCTAAGACCGGCCTGACTAGATGTTGCTTAACCTTTACTTAAACTTAATTATTACCATTAACTGGTAATAAATGAATAAGTTTACAACAACTGGATGACTATCAGAGTCATTATGTGTTTATTATTTTTTACAATTTCTATTCGTAAGGCTCTTTCCACCGCAGGTCTTCCGGCCGTACGTGAACCAAATGGTTTAGCACGAAGCGATGGAAAGAGACCGGACGGTATGTCGTTGCTACCGTGGAAGATGGGAAGGCCTTTGGTGTGGGACGCTACATGCGTTGACACCTTAGCACCTTCGCACCTTCCAAGCACATCCACATGTGCCGGCGCTGCTGCTGCATCGGCTGAAGGCCTTAAACGGCGTAAATATGCTAACCTAGCAGGTGATTACATATTTGAGCCGTTTGGGGTTGAGACACTGGGGTCATGGGGTCCGAGTGCTCGCCGCCTTTATAGAAACATTGCTAAATGCCTAATCGATGCTTCTCAGGACCAGAAGGCTGGCTATTTTCTGGCCCAAAGAATAAGTATCGCCATCCAACGTGGCAACACAGCCAGCATTCTGGGAACCTTCCCAGTCGGCAATGACGCGGAGGATTTTTTAAACGATATTTTGTAATGTAAATATTTTTAGTCTATAATTATGTTTATTTTGTATATTGTAATTCTTATTGTAAATAAATATTATTAAAAATTTCTATTTTATTGCATCTTTGAATCTTACCGAAAATGTGCGAGCTTTATACGAGTTGACGCGACTTTACATGCGTATTTTTTTTTTTTCAGACGGCGGTCCCGCCGTCCTCAGGCCCCGATCATGGAGGTCAATAGTCTTGGGCGTAGATGAGTCTGCGGCGCCCTCGCCGCTGACTACGGAACTCGGCGGGGAGGACACCTACTCCCGCTGGAGACCATGGCTTGAAACATGGTCTCCAACGAGAGGGTATCCACGCCCAGACCCACTACGAGGTCCCGACGCTGACTCGCCCACGCTGAGTACTCCACCAACATGTGGATTGCGGTGTCGTCGTCGGAAACCTCGCAGTGTTGACACCGGGGTGTGACCTCACGATGGATGCGAAACAGATAGCTACCGAAGCATCCATGCCCGGTAACTATCTGCGTCGCACGATACGTGAGGTCACCATGCTGCCTCTGCAGCCAATCGTCCATGATCGGTCTCACCGCCGCGATGATGGTGGTACCCCACTTGGGTTGTTCAAGTCGCACCCTCCATGACTCCATGAGATCCTGTCGGAGTTGGGACCGCTGGTCCTCGATTTCTGGAGACGCAGTCCTGTGGTCCCGCTCCAGCGCCTCCTTGCGCCATTGGAACAATGACGCAAGGGCTCTCGCTTCCAGGTTCCATGGAGGGGTCACGGCTAGGAGACATGCAGCCTCTCCGGAGATCGTGCGGTACCCCCTTATTGTTTTGACGGCCAAGGTCCTCAACGGTCTATTAAGGAGACATGCGTATAATAGTGTATCTTAACTCGGAAAAACGCTACGTGTATAAATAGATTTTACGATGTGAAAAATGTATATTTTCTCATTTTGAAAAATATTCAGTTGAAGCTTAAATTCTGAGAAGTATTTTGCGGCAGGATTTTTTTTGAATTCGATCAAATATCGGTGAGATTAAAAAAAATTAAAAATGACCATTTTTAGTAATATTTTCGCTTTGAAATGGTTTTAATTTCTTTAAAACGCATTTTTTCGAATAAAAACAGGAGAGTAAAAAGTGTTTTATTTTGCCCGTTTTACCTTTAGAAATCATTTTCCAATATAAAAACCAACTTTTTATCAGTTAACAAATTAATTTGTTTATAACAAATAATAACTCTTTTTGGTCCTAGGTTTACAAAAAAGTACAAACTTGTATACATTGTATATATATTCACATTTTCAGTGATTGGTCAGTCATTTTAGTTTTTAAGGGGGTTTTCGCCTGCGTACAGTGAATTAAATTAAAATTAGATAAATGGAATAAACGTTGTTTTTACAATGATAGGCTAAGTACCTCAGTGATCATACCCTTCCATATAGATATGGTTGTGTTCTTGAAAATCCACGGATGGTTTGCCACAAAGAAAGATTCAAGTACATTTTCTGAATCATATGTTAAAGCAATTTGATAAGTATTCAGTAGAAATAACACCTCTTCAACTAAAACAAACAAAATATTGATTAGTCCATAAAAGCCACATTCATAACCGATATGACACTTATATATTAGTCGATAACTCGGTCGTTAGCTCGCATCCGAGAACCCTTGTAGCGACCAATAAAATTAACTTGGTCGATAGCGGAATCAAGCGCATTATGGCATCGATACTTCTCAGAAATCTCTCGCACACCGCACGCGCTCAAAAATAAAGTAATGTGATATTAACATGAACTGTTATGTTATGTATCAACTATAATTTACTACAACTAGTTGCATAGCGGTCTCACATTATAGCAAGTGGTGCACCAGCTGATTAACGAACTAGGTTCTAGCTAACATAAAAATTTCCAGTTACAGGCAATAATAATCATAACCTAAATAAAACCCTTGCTTATCTTAAATTTAAATACGTGTAAAGTCTTAATAAAAAAGGTGTCTATTGAACTCAACCTACCTGCCCCAGCAAGCATTACTGACGTAATAATAAAATTTAAACATGAGCTGTACTTTTTCCTGAAAGGTGGTAGTTGACTCTCTAATGCCTCTATATTCTTCATTGATATGGGCCATGATCGACACATCTTTACGAGCGTAAAAAAGGACATTACACTTGACGTGTAGAACGTTGCATAGGCTGAAACAGAAACTTTTTAAAACAATATTGAAGACATAAGTCTTTTAAACACACGCACCTATGTAACTTAACACCCAAATCCCTAAACCCTATCAGTATGGTCATCGTTCCCTGTTAATTTAAGACCACAGGTTCGATAAATAGGCATTTGAGATATAAGTTTGCTTCTTATTGCTTTCACATATAAAAAATCAATTATTCAATTCAAACCCGTAGTTCCGGAGATAACCGCGTTCAACCGAAAACAAAACTCAAACTTAAACTCAAAAATAATTATTAATATATGTTTTAAAATAACACTTCAACATTAAGAATTTACCAGATTCCAGAAGCCAAAGAGAAAAGAACCTGACAATAAAAACTCCAGGCCACTCTTCAGCTTTATTATAAATATAATATAAGTATTATTTTTTGAGCATTAAAAGGTATCAAACATTAATAAAAGAAATACATACAACAAATAATATAATAACAAATATGTAGGTATTATCTAATAGATATTTTTAATTCTTCAGTGGTATTCATCCACTTGTGGTATAAGAATTTCGGGTTCAAACCCCTGGACAGTCACATATAACTAAGCATAATATACTTACTGAGGTTATCTAAGGAAATTCCGTTCTGAACACAATTGTTCACGGTGGTAATTAGCATGAAAATCTGTCCAAAAAGGCTGAATGCAAAATATATTGTATATGGTGACCGGTAAGTATATCTGAAATTATACTACACTAGCATGATTTTCGATGGGAAAATTCAATGGAGTTGCATCTTTTTACTACAAAGTAGGTACCAATGGTCTCCTTCCAGCATTAAGCTTCAGACGCTAGGTAACATTTAAAAACAACCTTGTACTTGCCAAGACGAATCTAACAAGTCCAAACACAAGGGGGTATTGACGTTTTATTACAAAGCTCCTATGGCCTCATTGCAGCTCCGGCATCAAATCAGTTCCAAAGCATTATTGTCATTGCATTGTAATGCGATTTACATATCATGATGATTATGCATACAAAAAAATTCAGCATACATAATATTTATATAGTGATACCCAGATGCAACCTCAACCGGTGTGAATTCTAAAATTCACATCGGTCCTGCATGTTGGAATTACCTACAGGTATCCATTACCGATAGAATGTTTCTTAATTATCTGTTGTATACAGTGTCTGGTTGTGGCACTAGGATTATCTCCGTGGGATAATCCTAGTGCCGTGGGACGTGGGACCGACAAAATTACTTACAAATTGTAAATATGAATACTTACGTTATGTCAAGTTTTTTTTTATTACTTACCTTGAGCCTTGTCTAAGTATCAGCAGAGGAGGTGTACCACTTGCAGGTGTGGTTGGCTTAGCATTAGATTCATAAGAGAGAAAGAGAATAATTTGTTGGCTCACCTCAGTTTATCACTGGAGTTGCTAGTCAGTCCTAATAACGGCAGAAGTCCAAAAACACGACAACAGAACAAAATTCTTCTTGTTGTGTTATGTAAGTTGCCTATTCTTTTGTTGCGTTTAGGACGACATTCTATACCCATAGAAATGGGGTAGACCTTTCTGTCCATAATCTAAAGATACCTGTAGCAAGAATATTGATATTTTGCGATATAAACTTCATTGCTCTAAAACTATATATAAATCAACAGAGCTATCTATTTGTAACATTACGCACAACTTATCATATTTATTTATTATTTATTTATTTAAACATTTAATTCAGATTATTACAAATCCATAATTTATTAGTATTATTAGTTACAAACGATATTTATCTTATGACTATGTTAGTTGTGATAGTGATTATTTTAAGATATATTTTACGTGACCGCACCAATCGTACGCCTCACAAGGTGGCGATACATTGACGATTCGTAACTACAATCTATTGTCTTCAGAATGCTGTTACGACTACCCCGACAGTGTTCAGTTCTGACACTGTCTTGTTACGGAGTATGGCATAGAAGTCCGCAGTGTAACTCTTTGCGAACATACCCGATGCACTGCAATAACGAGGCAATCCCAACAACACTCTGAATCCGTTATTATACTGTATGCGTAGGGCATTCAAGGATCGCTGAGTGTAGCTAGCCCACAGACCTCCCGTGTACAGATTTTGACAGTAGGCCTTAAAAAGTGTAATTTTTACTTGTTGGCTACATTTGAAAAATCTGCGGGCCAACATGTTGCCTCTAACCGCCAATGCCCTACGCTCTCTGTCCATGTCTATATCGTCTTTAAGTCCGTCGGTAACCCAATGACCTAAGTATTTAAACTCATTCACCCTTTTGAGTATCTCTCCATTAAGAGTAATTGGAGGTACGTGTTCAGGTAGTTTACCGTCAGCCTTAAAGACCATACAGACACTTTTCTGCGTGTTGTAGGATAACCCATGCTCCCTCGCGAATCTACTACACACCTGCAGTAAGTCTCTAAGTGCCCCTATCGTTGGGCTAAGCAGCACCATATCGTCAGTGTAACTAATGCTATTAACACACACATCTCGTACATGACAGCCGACGCGCTTACTGCTGAGCCCAGCGATAAGGTCATTGATATACAGGTCGAAGAGCCGAGGTGAGCTAAGCCCCCCCTGCCTCACTCCACACTCCAACTTATACGGCTGCGAGATAGCCCACTTCATGCAGTTAGACTGGTTACCGTACCAAAACTGAAATATACGTAACACCTCTGTAGGCACGCCCACCCCCTCCAGCTTTCTCCAAAGCGTGTCATATGACACAAAATCAAAAGCCCTGGAGAGATCTAAGAAGCATGCATACACAGGCGTTTGTCGAGAGGTGTAGTACTCGACGGTGTGCTTGAAACTCATTATCGCGCTCTCTGTTGAAAGTTCTGGCCTGAAACCGAACTGTGCGTCATGTATTTCAATGTATTTGTCCAATTGAGTATCAAGCAGACCGTCAAGCACCTTCGCTATTACAGTAGCTAACGATATAGGTCTGTAGTTACGACCGTCAGACATATCCCCTGTCTTGTTCATTGGGTATCGGTATAATAATTGTTTTTATACACTCCAATGGAAGATATGAGTGATTCAGGCATAGTGAGTAAAACATAGACAAAACTCGAGGCAGATGAACGCCTGCATATTTAAGGTGCTCAATGATGAGACCGTCATGACCCGGTGACTTACCTCTAGCCATTTTATTAATTCTCCTGGCCACCTCTTTAGCCGTAAATCGAAGTACCGTGCCATGACCACCCGCAACAGTGAGCTTTCCCTCGGAAGGACCCAGGGGAGACACATTCCTGAAGCGTTGCGCAAACGCCTCAGCAATGCGCAGTACCTGAGACTCCCCATCGACACTTTCAGGTCGCCTAGATCTCACATTCAATTTATTTGTGGCTTTCCAAAATTTATTGAACATCTTTGAAGAGTGAAGGGATGCAATTTCATCCATCTTAAACTGATCCTTCTGTTTCATGCACTACTTTAAAGATTTTACGGCTCTCCTTCATCTCTTCAAAGAGCTGTCCATCTCCAGAGGTCTACTACCCTGTAACCACATCCTATACTTAAGTCGCGCTGTGTGGTTAACGCTCTTTAACGTGCGTTAAATATTGATTAGTTCCTTAGCAGCTGGTAGATGACGCTGTATCGACGATATAAGTCGCACATTGATAATATGATCACAAGTATCGAGGTCTTTGGCTAGTGGAGTCTTGGTAGTTGGCAGTACGTTTCTTTTTTCTTTTAAATGTCCTTCTTAACGTCTATTGCCCAGCGTCCTGGGTACGTCTGCGTAAGGATCCCAGCATTACCTAATAAAACCCCAGGGCGCTTACGAAAAGGCTGGCTGTATGGCAATGACAATTCTCTGAGCAATAAAAACGCCAGTTTATACGTAACATTTAGCGCTAACCTTACCTTGTTTAACTTTTCAATTATTCAAACGTTTTCACACAAAATTTTTGGTCATCAAATAAACTATTGGCCAGCAATGGTAAAACAGAATTAAGTAAAATTTAAAAGAAATTAAAGGTTTACTTGAAATCATAAATTAAAAGATTATTATTACTATAATCTCTTGGAACGTCAACATTTTATGTTTGACTATAATTTTGATACAGATCTAGTAGTGGTTTATTAAGTGGTAAGTACTAGAAATAGTTTTCATTTCAAAGCGCTGTGACACGACATCAGTATTACAGTTACTGATGTCGTTATCGATGAACATCAAATCTATCACAATGAGTAATAGTTTTGTAGATAATTATATCTATTTACATTTGATTTTCTTCATTGAATTATTTATGAACGAATTATGCAATCTAAAATAGTATAAAATTCTACAAGAAAGTTTAAAGAGATAATACTTATTAACAAAAACTTAGAAAAGACAATTTGGATTATCCTTTTTGGAGGCTCAAAACATCCTCAACTGCCAAACCAAAGAAAAAGTGTCCAAGTGCGTGTCCGGCCACGCATAGAACAGGATTCCGTAGTCACCCAAAATAGCCTCTATAACTCCTAAACCAACAGAGCTATCTAATCAGCAAAAGTTTTCCTTAAAAGTTCAGTACATGGACTACCATCATAAATATTTCAGGTTCTTCACGCCAGCTGTTTAGATTTTAGAAGGGGGGGACCCCTTGTTTTTGCTAAAACATGCCCTTCAAAGCCAAATATCTCGCAAACAGATGCTTAAATCGAAAAATCACGTCCACAACCTCAAATGTTTTTAAAAGACCTATCTCTAATGATAACCCCCATCCTCTCTCGAGGAGATAGAAATAACATTTCCACTTTACATGTAGGTGAGATACCCCAAAAAAAAATTAAAATTTTTATTTTAGCGCTTTGTCGGCGTAGTAAATATACAATTACATATCCGTGCAAAGTTTCTATTATTTATTTATCTACGAGTAGTACTAATAGGGAGGAAAGCCGAGGCCAGGCAGACGGACAGATGGACGGACAGACATGTCGAAACTTTAAGGGTTCCGAGACATTTACTACGGAACCCTAAAATTTAGCAACGAAGGTGTCAACACGAAAAATAAACACAAAATTCTGTACTTTGGGTGCAAAGGGGCCCTTCTTACATCTATCGGGCCCCAGCGACCTCACCTGCTAGTGGCGCACCTGCTGATTAACGGACGAGGTTCGTATATTACGGTACCCATGTGGTGGCTTTGGCCCCTACGTGGATACCAGGTGGTACAACAGTGTTGGTCCGGGGGGGTACCACCGTGCAGCTGTGCTAAAGCCCCCCCAAGTAACCCAGCCCAGGCTGGGTTGCGTTAGGGGTTCAGCAGCTGCACTGCCGGGCCCGGGGTGGTGTATGGTGCGGCAGGCAGGGGTCCAGTGGGGGCGAAGCGGAGTCTAGTGTGGGTGGTGTGGGTCGATTCGCCGGCCAGGGAGACCCTTAGCAACGGCGTTGCCGCGGCCGCCCGCAACATAGTCATGGGGCCCGCCTGGGACCAACCACCCCAGTAGGCTGCCCCACATGTTGCGCATAATCCTGTTGTGGGGTTGCCGCTCCGTGTGGTAACCGGTGTGGGGTAGCGGCGGCCTTGCATCAGGGGGGTTTGGGAGCCCTTCCGTCCGGCGGGTCGGCTCCGACCTAACCACACGGTTCTAGACGAAGCTAGCCTCTGCACTTTGTCACTTACTGCCGCACCAAATATCGCCCTGTCTTCACGCTTCCCCATATTTCACAATGACAGTGCAACAAGAGAATAGACGGTACACAGCGGCCCCTAGAAACCCCACAAAGTTGACTTCGTTTGAGGTGGAGTTCGCGAATATCCGCGGACTCCATGCAAACCTCGATACCGTCCACCATCACCTGGAGTCGGCACGGCCTTCTGTGATGTTCCTAACGGAGACACAGATACGCCGCCCTGACGACACGTCGTACCTCTGTTACCCGGGCTATATCATTGAGGAACAATTCCGCGATAAAGCCGGGGTGTGCGTGTTCGTTAGGGCGGATGTTTGCTGCCGCCGGTTGCGCTGTGTGGAGAACCCCTCCTACTCCGTCCTTTAGCTGCACGTGGATCATGGCTCCATGAGCCAGATCTACGTGTGCGTCTACCGCTCCCACACAGGGGACACTGGGACAACAAGGCTTTTCGAATACCTCAGCGAGATGGCTGACGATGCGCAGGTGCGGTTCCCGAACGCTGACCTGGTTTTCCTGGGGGACTTTAACGGTCATCACGTTGAGTGGCTGGGGTCCCTTAGGACCGATCATGCGGGACGAACCGCCCATGCATTCGCTCTCTCCCACGGGCTGACCCAGATGGTACGGGGGATCACCCGGATACCTGACAGGTCAGACCACACGCCCGCCTTGCTGGATCTACTGCTGACGAGTCTCCCAGCCGAGTACAGTGTGTCGGTACGCGCCCCACTGGGCACATCCGACCACTGTGTGGTGCACTCCAGCTTCCAAGTGCCACCGCCAGCTCGTGCTGAACAAATGACTCGACGACTATGGCACTACTCGTCGGCAGACTGGGACGGTCTCCGCGATTACTTTGCGTCCGTCCCGTGGAGCCAGCGCTGCTTTGTAGGGAAAGCGCCTTCGGATAGCGCTGCTGCCATTGCTGGCGAGATCAGTCTAGGGATAGAATATTATATCCCTTTCACTGATGTCGCCAGCATCCGCAAAGCTCGCCCCTGGTTCGGGCGTGAATGTGCCGAGGCTGTCCAGAAAAAACAGTCCGCATATCGCGCCTGGGTCAGGGCTCGGGCGGCACGTGACCCGAACGTGAACCGCCTCAAAGCAGCGTACAATCGGGCCACTAGGTTCAGCAAGAGGGCCTTCAAGAGAGCGGATGCCCAGCGCGTCGCGCGGCTTGGTCAGGAGCTCACATCCCATCCCACGGGCAGCCGTGGATACTGGCAACTGGCCAAAGCCGTACAGTCAAATTATTGTCAACCCTCGCTGCCACCACTGCGTTTTCCTGATGGATCACTGGCTCACAAAGCCCAAGAGAAGGCGGACATGCTCGCAGACCTCTTTGCGGCTAATTCCCGGGTCGATGACCGTGGCCTGCAGCCCCCCGCCATCGCCAACTGTGGCCACACTATGCCTGATATTGTTATCAGGCAATGTGATGTACGGGCAGTGCTGCGGTCACTCGACACGCGGAAAGCCAGTGGCCCTGACGGCATTCCGGCGGTGGTGCTACGAAAAAGTGCTGCTGAGTTGTCTCCAGTATTAACGCGTCTGTACCGCCTGTCATACACTACAGGCCTCGTGCCGGAGGCCTGGAAGGAGGCGAACGTACAACCGATCCCCAAGAAAGGGGATCGATCCGATCCAGGCAACTATCGACCCATAGCTGTCACCTCAGTCGAGCTTCTTATTAATAAGCAGCTCATGCGATACCTGGAGGATCACTCGCTAATCAATGATCGGCAATATGGCTTCAGGCCAAAACGATCAACGGGTGACCTCCTGGCATTCGTCACGCATGTATGGGGTGAGACTATGGAAAAGTTCGGCGAGTCCTTGGCTATTAGCCTGGACATCGCCAAAGCTTTCGATAGGGTCTGGCATGCTTCGCTCCTTTCCAAGCTTCCGGCATATGGTCTACCTCCTCAACTGTGCAGCTGGATTGCCAGTTTTTTAAACGAACGCCGAGTGCGGGTCCTCTGCGATGGCCAGGCTTCTCGCTTTTTGCAAGTGAATGCCGGGGTACCGCAGGGGTCCGTACTGTCACCAACTCTCTTTCTTCTGCATATCAATGATATGCTTTCCTTCGGGAACATTCATTGCTATGCAGATGACAGTACATTGCACGGGAGTTACTCGGTTCGTCCGACGGCGGGGCGATCTGTGATAGAGGAGGAGAGACGACATCTCGTGGGTGATCTCGACCGAAACCTCGACAGTATCTCCCAATGGGGTGCCGAGAACTTGGTCGAGTTCAATGCCCACAAAACACAGGCGTGTGCATTTACATTGAAAGAATCCCCTTTCCTTCCCCTACCCACTCTTCAGAATGCAATATTACCAATGAAGGACAATCTAGACATCCTTGGCATAGACGTTCGTCGAGAGCTCAATAACACAAAATACATTGAGAGATGTATTGGGCTAGCTTCGCGGAAACTAGAATACTGAACAAGGTAAAGCGATTCTTTACACCGCAGCAGAGGTGTCTGCTGTACAAAACGCAGATTAGACCCTGCGTTGAATACTGCTCTCACCTCTGGGACGGCTCCGCGAAGTATTTGCTGGACGCACTCGACGCTATGCAGCGACGCGCTGTTCGCATTATAGACTGTCCGGAGGTAACGGGAAGCCTTGAGCCGCTAGCCCAGCGCCGAACAATTGCTTCCTTGGCCGCGTTCTACCGTATTTACCACGGTGAGTGTTCTGAAGAGCTCTTCAACCTGATCCCACCCTCTCCCTTCCGATCCCGAACAACGCGTGCTGGGCAGAGATGTCACCCTCATACCGTGGAAACCGTCTTCGCGAGAACCGAGCGTTTTAAACGATCGTTTCTCTGCCGAACGATGGTGGCTTGGAACGCCATGCCTGCGCACGTGTTTCCTCCAACATATAACCCTGGGCTCTTTAAGCGAAGCGTGAAGAGGCACATTACAGGGTCGTCAAGTTGAGGGCCACTCTCTATAGTATTCCTGTGTACTGTGAGAGTCGCCCTCAATTGCCAGACGTCGCCTCAGCTTACCATCAGGCGAGTGGCGTCAATTTGTCGACCTAAATATAAAAAAAAAAAAAAAAAAAAAAAAAACTTTCTTTTGGTATTCAAATTACGAACTTTCACGAAATAAAAACGTTGTCGAATCGTCTTAACATCGTCGTCTATAAGTTGAAGTCGAATTGGTACCTACTTGAAAACACAATTTTGATGGCCGCATTCAACAATACTGATTTCCTAATTACCCTTTTGGGCTATATTTTATCTCTATCTGACCCTTTTGGGGGAAGAGGCGTGATTGTATATACACATAAATTTAGCAAATACTGGCTGGAGTTGGAGAGCCTGGTTTAAGGCAATAACACTTTATACGCCGATAATAGGCCATCATAGTAAATATTTCGAATTGATACAATTATACTTTGCGGCCTGTAGGTAAATAAACATACTAAAAGTAAGAATTACAATGTACAAAATATACATAATTATATGCTAAAAATATTTACATTACAAACTATCGTTTAAAAAATCCTCCGCGTCATAGCCGACTGGAAAAGTTCCAAGAATGCTGACTGTGTTGCCACGTTGGATGGCGATATTTATTCTTTGGGCCAGAAAATAGCCAGCCTTCTGGTCCTGAGAAGCATCGATTAGGAGTTTAGCAACGTCTCTATAAAGGCGGCGAGCACTCGGACCCCATGACCCCAGTGTCTCAACCCCAAACGGCTCAAATATGTAATCACCTGCTAGGTTAGCATATTTACGCCGTTTGAGGTCTTCAGCCGATGCAGCAGCAGCGCCGGTACATCCGGATGTGCTTGGAAGGTGTGAAGGTGCTAAGGTGTCAACGCATGTAGCGTCCCACACCAAAGGCCTTCCCATCTTCCACGGTAGCAACGACATACCGTCCGGTCACTTTCCATCGCTTCATACTAAACCATTTGGTTCACGTACGGCCGGAAGACCTGCGGTGGAAAGAGCCCTACGAATTATGTCGTTTAGAATAGCGTGCCGAGGTATACGACCTGCGCTTCTGCTACAAGAAAGACCATAGTGTAACAGATTATCTACGGCTACTCCACAGGTGCAATGATGCGGGGATACACAAGGTGTACCCAGCCGAAGGCAAGTGGCAATGCGGAAGGTTGTGTCGTCCAACATTGTACCCATGTTGGGCGATGGGGGCGCCTGGATCCATAACCCTGACTCCCATTCTACAACAGCTAGTAGGCGTGCACGTTCTGAAATATTGACAGAAGTGTCAATTAGTGTATTAATTCTCAATTTACAGAGCGGCAAATCCCACAGTCGCTGTGAGCCTAGGCGTGAGGGCAGGTCAGTGTCGGGGCAAGACATCCTCCAAGCATTTATGGCATCGGTCTTGCATCGAACCTCGGAATCAATCACTGTATTTGACAAAATTTTGCTGACTAATTCTTCGGTGCTATGGACCGACGACAGAAATGCTGGCAGACTGATATCTGTGACTTTACGAATACCTAGCCCGCCCAAGCGAACTGGAAGAGACGCTTGGACCCAGGCTCGGTCATTAATATTTACATTTAAAATTTTACACAAAGAATTTTGTATTAAGTTGTCTGCTCAAAATTTCTACATTTTTCCAAAATTGTCCTGAACGGAGGGCATGAGTGTAAATTTGGGTACGAAAAGACAAAAACGAAGAATAGTGAAAGCTGAATGAATACTGATATTACATAGACTATCAATAACCAGATCAAAATTTTGATTTTTTTCCTAGACAAAAGTGGAAAAGCCCTCTTCTAAAATCGGGGACCCCAGGAGGCGTAAAGAAGTTTTGTCCAAAACTTTTATGTTGGGGCCAAACAGTTGAATTTGGAGATAGTTGTTAATTTATCTGTGTTTTCAGATATAAAAATCTCACATTTATTCGGGTTCAGTTCTACCAATTGACTGAAACTCGTTCTTTATTAGGGTTAAACCTTGTAAAACTGTCTCTACTTTTCCCCCTAAAGTCCCGTCATCTAGGTACCAAATGTTGAATTTTGATTTTATTTTTTGAATTATTGGGATAATGGCCAAACTGAAGATGACTGGTCCCAACGGATCACCTTGATGACATCCAACAGCTGAATTCAAAACGTGGTCTTTATAAATTAATTTTGTCGACTGACGTTTTGCATTGCCAAAGAAAGTTAAAAATTTTGGGGGTTTCTAATTTGGCCTGTGTCAGCAAGGTGTCCCTGTTTACAGAGTTGAAGGCGTTTTTCAGGTCAACTTTCAAGATGACCTCTGCATCTTCGCTACTGTCAAGGTATGTTGCAAGCGCATGGATTGCGGCCTCACAACCTCCTTTTGAACATAAACCTAATTGAAAGGGCTGAAATTTGGTAGTAAGCTCCGTACTATAAAAACGACAACAAATTTTAGCTGCTAAACGCCGCAAAGTGCTACCTACGGCAATGGGACGAATGCCACCATCCTTCTTGTTAAGGGCACATTAATTGGCTCTATACAAAATATCTGTGATGCCACTTTCCACATTGCCTGAGAGCTTGAGGTTGACTAGAGCTGTTAGCTCCCTCAGAAGTGCATCACCAGTTTCCCCAGCGCTCGGATACATCACAACCTCCTTTTGAACCTAAACCTAATTGAAAGCGCTGAAATTTGGTAGTAAGCTCCGTACTATAAAAACGACAACAAATTTTGGCTGCTAAATGCCGCAAAGTGCTACCTACGGCAATGGGACGAATGCCACCATCCTTCTTGTTAAGGGCACATTAATTGGCTCTATACAAAATATCTGTGATGCCACTTTCCACATTGCCTGAGAGCATGAGGTAGACTAGAGCTGTTAGCTCCCTCAGAAGTGCATCACCAGTTTCCCCAGCGCTCGGATACAACAGATCCTTAAGGTGCTGTGGTGTTAGACCGTCAAGTCCACCAGCTGATCCAAAACGAAAGGAGTCTCAAGATTTTCTGTATCGTTGTTCGGAGGATCAGGGAAAGAGAGGTCAGCTGCGGATGGTGGGTGCTTACTCTGCAAGCCCGTCAAAGTTTCTACAGAATAAGGAGCCAGCACATCGCTACTAAAAGTCCCCAAGTTATTCAAGGTCAAAAGAGTTTTCGGTATTTTGATTTTTTCTCGTAAAAGAAGTGAATGCTACCTTTTGTTTTTGAAGTCCTCGGCTCAAGGCTGCAGCCCCTCCTACGTCCATTGCCAGACGTCACTGGTACGCAGTAGGAGGTATTTCCAGTGGCACCCGGCTTATGAATTCTATATAAAATACTTAAGTACTAAATTGTGGACTATCCCACTTCTGAGAACACATTGTGACATACAAATATCTTTCTATCTATAGGGGTAGAGTTTTAGTAGAGTTTCGGATTGCTCGAAAATTATTGAGCAAACTCAGGAAAAATAATGCCTGAAGTTCTGCAAATTGGTAGGTACAGTTATAGTAAGTAGATAAGAACATACTAAAAGTCCTCAAGTGTGGGGGGGCTGTACTCTATTTAAGTTCAGAGGTATTTCGATTTCAGAAAGTCGTGTGACATTTAGTAACTGCAATATTTTAGAAGTAATAATAATAAAAAAACATTAGCCAAGCAAGTATGCTGATTTTGGCCCTAGTAACAGTCCACAAAGCATCAACCTGTGACAACCTATGTCAAAATGTTCCTTTATTCGCAAAAGGACAGATTCTCATAAAGACAGATTCGCGAAAGGACAGATTCTCATAAAGACATATTCGCAAAAAAACGAAGTACATGTAAGTAGAAAATGAAATACGTACAAAGATTTATAAAATATTTTAATATACTAATCGGAAAGTTGAATTATAGGAAATACCATAAGTTCAAACATTCAATCTTGAAGGCTCTTATGTTGTTATGTATGCCTGGTACATTTGAGGTTTGTGTCTTTTATAATGGACAATCATTTTCATCTGTACTCGGTGCACCTGTTGACATTTGTTTGTTTTGTTTTGTTGCGTGTCATTTTCAGCGTGGGCGAGTCAGCACCGGGACCTCGTAGTGGGTCTGGACGTGGATACCCTCTCGCTGGAGACCATGCTTCAAGCCATGGTCTCCAGCGGGAGTAGGTGGAACGCGGCCGTGTCCTTCTGCGAGCAAGTCATGCTCGCGAAGGAGCCGGCTGAGAGGGAGAGGGAGCGTACCCTCCCCGCCGAATTCCGTAGTCAGCGGCGAGGGCGCCGCAGACTCATCTACACCCAAGACCATCGACCTCCATGAACATAAGAGCCTTCAAGATTTTAAATTCTTTTAAATTCAGTGAAAACCGATTGATTGTTTGAGCTCATTATGCTGAAAAAGTACCAGGCGATCATAAAAATAAAACAATTTAAAATTAAAGTATTTTTTATTTAAATAATGTCAGCGGTTAAAGTAGTATAAAATTACATGGAACAAATAGGACAAAAATCGTATATTGTAAGGTTGCAAAAGTTCCATGTGGAACTGGCTACATGGAACTACTGGGAATAATCCAAATAGACCTGACACAATAAAAAATAGGCATAAAGGTTTAAGTCTATTACATGAAAGTATGTATACAACTGTACCATTTCTGTCTTTTTGAGAATCTGTCCATATGAGAATCTGTCCTTTTGCGAATAAAGGAAAATGTTCAGGAGATTTTTTGGCTGTCCAAAATTATGTTGATACTTTGTGGAATAATGGTACTACGGTCAAAACGGACATACGTACTTGGGAGATTTTTTAATGAATTTGTAATAAAACACCAGACCGCATTGTTTTATTTTTATTTATAACTGTCACAAAATACCTACATTTTTACACCATAGGTATGTTTATAACGTTAACTAATGAACTCATTCCAGTGCAAAGGTGCTCGTTGCTATCGTTACATTAGTAACTAATGAACCCTGCCAGGTTCAAACTGGTTATGGTGGCACTGTAGTGTTTCATTATATGCCTTAAATTCAAAGACCCGGGTATTTCCTTGAATAAAATCCAGCTAACCATTACACCATGCACAAACGAGCGTGAGAATTTCCAGTTTGGTTATTTAATCTTCAGCCTATGATGTTGAACCTCTTAATTGGACTCATTGCAACAACAGCATGATATAATTTACGTAAATCAAGTAGGTCAATTTAGGAACATTTTTGACAAAATATTTTCCTTTATTTGAATCATGTATGCAATAAACTTATTGAGTAAATTCTAACATAACCAGCTCGTAAGTGATAATTGTTCCAAGTACCAGTAAAATGAAATAATAACAGTCAAAATTTAATGAGAGTAAAATATGCATAATATGATAGGTAGGTGTCGAAATTGAATGATATTTCTCATGAGAACAAATTGCGTAAACAAAAAGGATCGGATGCAACAAATCCCAGGAAATGAGACTTATAGTTCTACCCTTGTGGAAAAACATTTTGCCAACCTTCCAAGCACATCTGGATGTGCCAGCACTGCTGCTGTATCTGCGGAAGGCCTCAAACGGGCGGCGTTAATAGCTAGCAGGAGATAACGTGATAGAGCTGTTAGGTTGAGACACTTAAGGGTCATGAGGTTTGAGCGTTCCCTGCCTTTTTAAAGACATTGCAACACATTTGATCGATGGTTCTCAGGCCTAAATGGTAGGTAAATTCCTGGGTAAAAGACCTATCCATGACGAGCTATCCAACGTGGCATTGCAGCCAGCATCCTGGAAACATTCCCAGTGACGCAGATGATTTTTTGTAAATGTTGTATACCTACCTTCATTTCTTTTAATTGTGTTTATATAGTTTTTAGCTTGTTTTGGCCAGTTATTAAGTGAACTTGACCAACGAGTAATACGGAGTCAAAGACAGAGACAGTAGGTGCAGAGCGAGGGATAGAATGAGTTTTGCATTTGTGTGAGTGCAGTGTACGTGAACGTATATATGACCTCTTTTACACCCACTCTTGTTGTACACACAGAGTTTCTATCCCTACTTTTCGTGGTCATTCACACAAATGCAAAGATCAGCTTATCCCTCGCGAACTGTATTTATTTATGTTTTTTTAGATGTCACTGCAGATGGTCTTGTCAGTGACTGTTCTGATTAGTATTCAAAAGTTGTAGAAACAAAGTTTTTTTTTTGTATTCTTGGCTTTGTTTCAGGCTGGTCGACTTAAAATAAAAATGGAGAATATTTAACTAATTATGTAGGTATGTGTGTTTATAAACTGCCTTAGTAGTAGTACAAACCGATACAATCATGTTACGAGTGACGTAGAAGAAGTCCAACCCACTGAGCACGACTTTGAGACTCTTAACTTGTGCTATATACCTTTGCACCTGTAAATTAACAAATTTTAAGTAAATACAGTAAAACAGTTTTTAATAAAATACATTTAAGAGCTTTCTGGCAACATTGCCAGTCGATTCGTAGGAAAGGAGAATGCCCAGTAGACGTTTCTTTTTTAAAAACCTAAATAAAAAGTGTATGGCTACTTCAATTGATAAATCATGCCTAGTACTTTTTTTAACAATCTTTTAATTCACTCAAACAAAATCGTATGTGGTGTTTAAACTTTGATATAATTCGTGGTGTAATCGTTTTTAATTTTCTTCTTACTCAAATGCAGTTAACATAGATAGTTTCAAATGGATTAGGAATAATGTTGTTAAGATAGAAGTAGGTACCTATATATGTAAATACTGACGGTAAAAAATAATTTTATCAGGTACTTTTTAGCACGTTTATCAGAGATTTTATTTATAACGAGCTAACATAAGTAAATCAAAATAATTTAGTTACTGAAAATCAGTAAATGGAAATTATTTTAATTGACAAAACACAATATACTGAATGGAATCAGGCGTTACCTGGCGAAAGTCCATGATAAAACAATGATAAATATGATGTTTAATTTAAAAAAAATAATGGCTGTTCTCTTTGAGACAGTCTTGATAATGCCTCGTGTAGAGGTGAAACATATGTCGACGTTTATAACGTTTGTTTGGAGCGAAATTTATGCTATTTTTTTTTAAATTAAACATCATATTTACCATTGTTTTAAAACACAATGTCTTTTGCATTTCGAATCATTAATATTATATCTAAATAATTATAGACTTAATATATATATGCGATTATGACTCTAAGGGTAGGTTCGTGGAGTACGCGAGACCATGCCGTTTGCGACTTTGTGAAAAATGCATTAAATAGAGTTATAATATAAACATTTATGTGGTTATTACATTTTCAGGGTTATTTATAAGTGTGTTGGAACTATTTAACGATTAGCACTTTTTGGACAAAATTGATTTGACGGATTGATGGACATTTTTGCTTCAAAATTAATCTCTAATTTTAACGGTAAAACGAAGAATGAGAGAAAACCTCACAAAATAACAGAATATTTTTTATTTCCTATGAAAGTACGATATCAATCCTATTTAATATCCGATTTTCGCTGTGATACAAAATTATTTGTTACGAAAGGGCAATCTCCTTTGTTACATATTATAAGTAATTTCTGTTTTAGATTTCTTTCAGTTTTTGATACATATAGGTTTACATACAATCATTAAATACACAAGTTTTTCTGTAGGAGAATTTATTTATTTATTTATTCATCACTGCAAATATGGGTTACATAGGACGTTATAGGTTAGTACATATCATATTTCACCATATTAGACATGCAATAATTTATGTCTCTATGTCGCGGACAAATGTACAAAAAATACAAATCCAAAATTACTTATTTTGTTAAAAGTTTGAAACTACACGGTCATAATTATGCTTTAGATTTAGATACTCCTTGAAGGCAGTAAGATACGAGTATCATACGCCCACATTCCACTTATCAGGGAAAGGCCGGAGGTTTGAGTGCTGCCGATGATTTTTTCATTCGTTAATATGATTTATAATTTTTATCTTAATATTTATATCAGTCTACTTGACAAACACTGTTGGGACAAGCAGCGTTTTAAACAGCAGCAGCAAATAGAATTTGACTTACCTCCATACTAAACTTGGAATTAGGTAAGTCATATGCAATGTACAATGGTACTGATGATTTGTGCGGTATCCTTGTAGCAAAATGTAATACCAACATGGTTCGAGTAACTAAATAAATAAATGCATATATGAAGTATACTAATATATACATATTCATGCCTGGTGAAGGTCTGTGAAAACAGTTTACACGGTTAATCTATTAAATATACACATTATCATTGATTCAATATTGATTTAATATAATAATTTGTTATTCTCACTTTGAATCATCGAAATTCTTGTTTTTGCCAACTACAGAATCACGGCTATTACTGTAAATAAAAATAATTATTAACTTGGACACTGCATGATTGGCTTCTGCCTAGTTCATACTTCAATACCACTGTAGAAAATGAGAAAATTAGGTACGTAAATAAGAAGTGTAATTGGAGTGACATTTAAGGACAAGAAAAGGCGTGTAGGAAATCGCTTATAAAAGTAGAAAAACCGGAAACAGCCAACATTATGGTACTTGGAGGGTCGTGGTGTCTGCTTACCCTACATTAATTACCTAATCGAGGTGTCCAGCATGAAGCTGGGAAAACATGGCGGCTTTATCACCATTTAATTTAGAGAAAACTTGCTTAAAAAAATAGTAGAAAGCATAAATTACTAGCTGACCCGGCAACGTTGTTTTGCTTTAGGGGTGGACTACCCTTAACATTTAGGGGGATGAAAAATAGATGTTGTCCGATTCTCAGACCTACCCAATATGCACACAAAATTTCATGAGAATCGGTCAAGCCGTTTCGGAGGAGTATGGCAACGAAAACTGTGACACGAGAATTTTATATATTAGATATATTGAAAACCAGTTCGAAGAGTATTTTCGACTATGACTATGTACTTACCTTAAAGAATAGAATAACTGTAGACATACACCTAATAGGTTAGAGCAAGTTGAAATTATTACAAAGAACCCAAAATTATTATTAATTATTTTAGATATGCGTACGATCTTCAAATATTGAATACGAAATTTTGCACATGAAAAATGTTTCTGAAATGAGTAAAAAAATTATTACCTGACCTATCAAACGTTTTTATGCTATATAAATTAAATATCATAAAATGGGTAGAGAGAGATAAGAAACTCGAAAAATATTTTAGAACCTATTCTCTCCCGGGGCCTAGGAACGGTGGGTGGCAGCCCGTCGTTCTTACAGAATCAGGCCAGGGTGGCGAGCAGTGGAGTTTCCAGCAATCCAAAAACCTTAACTGACTGGGGCTGGAATCCGAGCCGAATATGCGGGATGGTACCGAACCTCTTACAAGGGGGTCAAACCGCCAGCACCATTGAATGTCGTCCGAGTAGGTATTTAGTGTAACAGATGGGCGACAGGCAATTTTTCTGGGGCACACCTGTGCGAATAGGTCTCTCTATATAGAGTAAGTCTTCAAGTATTATTTGAAAACGTCTCTCTTACCACCGCAGTTTTAACATTTAAAGAAAGAGAGAGAAAGAAGAGAGACGTGGACAACTTGTAAAGCAGAACCATTAACGTAACTTTCTTGACACGGAAACCGAATTTTTTGCTTCGTTGCTGTAGATGGGGCGTCATGTGAAGCTACGGTAGCTTCTCGAAGACCCAGGTAGGGAATAGGGAAAAGATGAGAAAACTATTTTATTGAGTCTAATTTTAAACCTGTAGCAGCTGTAGTTATTAACTAGCAACCATAAATAACCGTTGAATGCATGAAAAATGGAACTCACCTTTTCTACTGCATGTTTTAAGCGTTCGTTATGTACAATAAAATATTCTGTCAAATAATAGCTTATACTTATCACAAGCCAATCGATATAGCAAATGATGAATGAGGCCTGGAAGTGGAATATCTAAAAAAACAATTAATTTATTTATTTTGTTACTGGGAATATTTTTAATTTGTTTTATGATGAAAAAGCAAAGTACCTCAAAGTAATGGTAAGTAAGATGTTAAAAACTTTCAAAATATAATAGCATTAATTTTTCACAAAATTAAAAAGGACAAACAAGAGAACAGCCAGGCTGTTCTCTCTGTGACAGTCTTGATAATGCCTCGTTTAGAGGCGAAACAATTGTCGACGTTTGTTTGTCCTTTTTAATTTTGCGAAAAATTATTGCTATTATATTTTGAGTTGTCATGGATTTTCGCCAAGTAACGCCTGCTTCAATCCAATATTTCAAAGTACCTCAGTTATAATTCCCTTCACCATGGCAACGGTTGTGTTCTCAAAAAACCACTGACGGTTTGAAACAAAGAAATTTTCAAGGCCATTTTCTGAATTGTGTGTTAAAGCAACTTGAAATGTATTCAGTAGGAAAAAAACCTCTTCAACTAAAACAAACAAAACATTCATTTCCATGACAAGCGCTTTCATAACCGATACAAAAAGTAACGTTATAACAAAATCATCATGTTAATCATCATCCACCGAGCCTTATTCCCAACAGGGGTCAGCTTTCCAGTCTAACTGGGATTCAGCTGAACTTCGATATTTTCCGTGAAGCGATTGCCATCTGAACTCCACAACCCATGTGCGATATCGAAATTCTGTAGTTAGGCCGGTAGGATTTTTGATTTAGGGCTCCAACCCCTAACGACTGCCATAGATGTTTGTATGACAACCGGGACCAACGGCTTAACGTGCTCTTCGAGGCACATATGGTCACCCATCCTAAGAACAGCCTGACTCGATGTTGCTTAACCTTTGCAATGTTTATTTTAATCGTTGACAACATTGTCGATTACCACGAGACCACTAGCCTCCCGTAAATTATTATGTTAATATCAGCTACAATTTACTAGTCCAAATAGGCATGACGAAAGATTTAGAAATCCTCTTCTGCTTTATAGGTAGGTACTCATTTACTATTTAAGAAAAACCTTTACTTCGGTAAAAATCTTAAGTTTAACTAAGCTTTTCTAATAGTATTTTCAACAGTGTACTAAAACAACTCGTAGTGTCATGGCGTCGGGTAAGACGTCATAAATTACAAAACAGTCTTGTCAGGCAGAACAAAATTGAACTAAATAGGCACAGTAAAGTTTAGAGGGCAGTGACGTCATGCACTATTATTGCGGTTTTAGTCAAAATGGCGGATTGCAATATTTAATCTTAAAGAACAATGGGAAAAAAATTGTATGGGCCGTGTCCTATCGGCGGCCACGTCTGAATTATTTATGTCGGCGGGCGTAACTTGTTACGCCGACGTTACCCTCGTCACGGCGCGGGGAGCAACACATCAGGAGGCAACACTCAAGGTCACGACTGGGGTTGCTCAAGTCGTGGGTCGGATACGGCGGCTGGGACTGGAGGTGGCACTGAATAAGTCCGAACTGAGAACTGTACCTGGGGATCGTGCGGAGCATGGCCGTGTACGGGGTCTCGTATGGGCGGCGAGACTGACGGCCAATAACGCTGCTAGTTTACACAGATCGTTGAGGACCTTGGCCGTCAGGACAATAAGAGGGTACCGATGTCCCTAGATGTCTCCTAGCCGCGACCCCTCCATAGGACCTGGAAGCGAGAGCCCTTGCGTCATTGTTTCAATGGCACAAGGAGGCGCTGGAGCAGGACCACATGCCTGCGTCTCGAGAAATTGAGGACCGGCTGTCCCAACTCCACCAGGATCTCATGGAACCATGGAAGGTGCGACTTGAGCAACCAAAGTGGGGAACCACCACCATCGCGGCGGTGAGACCGATCATGGAAGAGTGGCTGCAGAGGCAGCATGGTGACCTCACGTACCGTGCGACACAGATCATCACCGGGCACGGAAACTTCGGTGATTATCTGTTTCGCTTGCATCGTGAGGTCACACCTACGTGTCAACACTGCGAGGCTTCCGGCGAAGACACGGCGAAATGCTCAGCGTGGGCGAGTCAGCGCCAGGACCTAGTTGTGGGCCTGGGCGTAGATACGCTCTCGCTGGAGACCATGCTACGAGGCATGGTCTCTATCGGGAGCCAGTGGAACGCGGCCGTTACCTTCTGCGATCAGGTAATGCTCGTGAAGGAGGCGGCCGGTAGGGTGAGGGAACGTACCCTCCCCGCTGAGTTCCGAAGTGTGCGGCGAGGGCGCCGCAGACGTGACTATGCACAGGACCATCGACCTCCATGATCGGGGTCTGAGGACGATGGATTAGCAACCCAACGTCCTTACAGAAGCAGGCTAGAAGGCTGCGTGATGTGGGGCTTGACCCCACGCACGCCTTCACTCACCAACGCGGGATAAAACCCGACCCTAAAGATGCCGGGTAACACCCGACCACCACGCAGTGGCCACACTGGTGGCCAAGGTCCGCCGGGCGCCACTGGAAATTCTTTCAGTGTCTACCGGAGGCGCTCGGCAAAGGACGTAGGTGCACTGGCATTAAAAAAAAACCTAAATACCACACTACGCACGTTACGTGAGCGCAGCAACCCAGTGCACTTGCCGCTAAGGCAACTGCAATAATAGTTTTCAATAATCAAACAATAATAATAGCACAGTACTCAACGAAACAAATGTCAACGATGGACTGCGCCGTGTGTGCGTTGTGAAGGGAGATCGGACAACAATGCCCGTGAGTTATTCGTACTCGACGCTGATTGGTCGCACGAGGCCGGACAGGTAGAAACTAGTTTTAACAATAGTCCCTAGACTTAATTGTAAACAACAAAAGGTCCCGATAACGAACTCCTGTTTTGAATGATATTTTAAGTAATTATTTAAAAATAATCTTACATTTAAACGTAATATTTTTATTGATTGATGTATATGATGATTATATATTTTTATTGATTGTTTATTGATGTTTTTTGTTGTGTTATGTCATAAAAATAAAAATTACAGAATAAAAAAGTCACTTTTCGGAATCAGGCGTAACTTTTCGGAAGTCCATAGTTAAATTAAATAAATCTAACTACTTTGCAATATTCCGCCACATGCAAATTACCCAACTCTCGTATTTATTAATGCAAAAGACCACCCTCCAAACCCACTTAGGCCGAAAGAATAGAGAAATAATTTTGAAAATAGAATTAATATGAGAGTTGTGTTATCGTGCAAAAAATAATAAAAAATAAAAAACCTCGACACAGCGACCGAAAGAGCCACAACTCGTAAACCGCACCTATTTATATCCTAGGTTTTTTTATTTCTACCCACAACCATTACACCAAATTATTTTATGTCTACCCACCACCATTGTTTGAATGACGTATACCTACCTGCAGCAAAGGGTAAGAGGCGAAATTAAGTTGATCATTTAAAATGTTCTTGAGGTTGGTGGTAAATGAAAAGTGGACTGTATAATACTGGTACAGGTATATTGGTTTCAATAAATTACAAATTACAGAAAATTCAAAGGGTGCGAGTATGTATCGCGGGCGGTGATTTAAAAGTGAAAAGGTGACGTTTTTGATGTGTCTTTTTGAAACGAACGTATTGTAAGTGGGGGCCGCCGCCGGGCCGACCAACGGTCCGTTCTACCCGGCGGCCGCGCGTTGTTAGGCGCTGGTGCGCCAACAGGGTTCAAGCGTCTATGTTTGTAGATTTCTAATTGTTCCAAAACCGAAAGCCTCAGTCCTTTGTTGCAGGTGTGCAGAACGTCATAAGTGTGAGGATTAGGTAGGGAATGACCGGAGTCCAACAAATGTTTTGCGAAATGAGACCGTTCTGGGCGATTGTTTCTAAAAAAAAGCATGTATTTTACCCTTTCCTTCCTATCTTTTTTTTTTCAAATGATATTTAATACGAATTGATCTCCTTGAACATTTTTTGTCTGCTTAAATTTTTTAATTAATACTAGTTTCATTAATGGCCGCTGATAGGACAGGATGCCCATTGTTCTTTGTAAAGTAAAGTAAATTAGTGTTTTTAATCCCATTAGTATGTATTTTCTCCTAACATCGTTGAGTCTTCGTTTATTTGATACCGTATGGCGTGACGCTTATAATAGGCAGTAAAATAGTAATACAGGTTTATTAAAGTCATAACAGAACAGGATCTATTGAATTCCACCTACCTGCTGCAGCAAGCATTAACAACGAAATAACAAAATTTAACCAATAGTTGTATTTTTTTCTGAAAGGTGGTAGTTGACTCTCTAATGCCTCTATGTTCTTCATTGTTGTAGGCCAGCACCGACACATCTTCACGAGTTTAAAAAATACCATAAAACTTGATATGTAGAATACTGTATAGACTGAAAAAGAAACCTAAAATAATGTTGAAGACCAAAACTTGAAAAAAAAAATATTTTGTTCATTCAGCATTTAATATACAAAAACGAAGTTTACTTCGTTTTTTCGTGTCTTTTCGTTCCTAAGTTTACCAATATTCTTCGTTCAGTACATTTTTTGTAAGAAAATAGAAATTTTAATTAGATTGTAATATGAATATTAATGACCGGGCCTGCAAGCGTCAATACCAGTACTTTTGGACGGGCTAAGTATTTGTAGAGTCACCGAATATGCCAGTCTGCAAGCATTTCTGTCTCAAGACCAGAAGGCTGGCCCAAACAATACATATCGCTATCCAACGTGGCAACGCAACAAGCATTTTGGGAACCTTTCCAGTTAGTATTAGGCCGACAATTATTTTTAGAACGAATTTTTTGGTGGAACAGTATAACATTAAAAACCTTTTTTTGAGATTAAGAATTTGACGATATCAAACATTAGTAAAAGAAGTAGGTATACAAGTCCTACCTATCATCCAATATAGCTTTTAAATTATTCATTGGTTTTGCATGAGTGTAAAATAACACTTGTGGTATTGTATTTGAGTTTCAAGTTCTAACCTTTAGCTGGTCACTTAGATTAAGTACTATAATATGTAATACTACTTTACTAATACTGTATATACTATGTAAAAATTGTGTCAATTAATGCTTATTATTATTATTATACTTACTGATGTTATCTAATGAAAATCCGTTGTGAGCACAAGTAATCAAGGCTGTAGTTAGCATGTATATCCGCCCAAAGAGACTGAACGCAAAATATATTGTATACGGTGACCGGTAAGTATATCTGAAATACATTGAATAAGTATAAAATAATGTAGTTACTTCAGTGACTAATTATGGTAGTCTTAAAAAAAAAATATTTGCGAAAAATAATTCCATGTCCAGTTGAGAAGTCAAAACGAATCTAACTAGTCCAAACTCGGTGAGGTTGCGTTGAGATCGAGAATGATTTGTTGGCTCACCTCAGTTTATCACTGGAGTTGCTAGTCAGTCCTAATAACGGCAGAAGTCCAAAAACACGACAACAGAATAAAATTCTTCTTGTTGTGTTATGTAAGTTGCCCATTCTTTTGTTGCGTTTAGGACGACATTCTATGTCCATGGAACTGGGGTAGACATTCCTGTTCATAATCTAAAGATACCTGTAACGTTATGTCACTAAGCTTCCCTCAGCGGTCCCTTTATTAAAGTACTCGTTTTTACACACACTTGAAATCTCAAAATATTGTCAAAAAATGGATTTATTTATGTTTTATTACGTAATGAACAGTCGCGTGAAGAAAAGATTATTAAATTACTCGACTGGAGTCCCGGTGTGCGATACTTACGGTACCGTAAACTCTGATCAAAATAAATTCCAGACTTTACGTAAAAGTTTAGCACTAACTAGTCAACTTTTATCTATATAGTTAAAGTTAACGTTAATAAAAAACTTTTTTCTCCTTTTTACGCGGTCCCAATTCCGCCACGATCTCATGGAGACATGGAAGGTGCGACTTGAGCAACCACTGTGGGGAACCACCACCATTGCGGCCGGCGGTGAGACTAATCATGGAGGAGTGGCTGCAGAGGCGGCACGGTGACCTCACTTTTTACAAAATTTCGCGGACAAGCGAGTATGAAGTTTCGCACACATGTAGTTAATGTAGAGAAGGGTGGAGAATGCTAATATTTAAAAAAAGTGATTATAAAACGCTATGTATATATACTCGTATAAGGTAAGCCACCTTATTTAACTTTTCAGATGTCCAAATGTTTCCACTTTGGTTATACAATTCGTTGGGTAGCAAAGACACTTTTGCCCAGCAGTGGAACAGAATATAGATAAATAACTAAAAACCGGCAACGTACGAGTCGGACTCCAGCACCGAGTGTTCCGTACAAACCTAAAAATGTTTGCTTTTCGCAATGTTTTCTTTATCTGTGCTATAAGACGTTGATTCGTACCAAACTTTAGACCTATATTTCACTAGGCGACCATGGCGGGGCAGCCAGTCGCCGCCACCAACAAAATGTATAGAACTGGTTGCGCCCGCCATGGTGTCCCAGTGAAATATATCCCACAAAGCTGCATACATACTGTCGGTGGCGGCGTCTGTTTGCGCCGCCATGGTCGCCTAGTGAAATATAGGCCTAAGATTCACAGAAGTACTCTGTGAATCTGTGGGTGATGATTCTCTTGCGAGTGTTGAAATCTACAAGAATTTGCAGCGTAAACGGCTTATCTTTTGATTACTTTGACTTAGAAATTTGATTTTTTTACAGCTATAAGGGACAGTAAGTCAGTAATTCAGGTTGATACCTTTACGCGTTTTTAAGGAAAAGGGTCTTGACAGACAGGCAGACAACAAAGTGATCCCATAAGGGTTCCATATTTTTCCTTTTGAGGTACGGAACCCTAAAAAAATACTTGAAATGATAAGTTAAAGTTATGTTATTTTTACTATAGGTATTCTATTAGGCTGTTAATATTTTATATTTGATTATGTTGATTTTGTACAGGATTATTTAGTGGTAAGTACAAGAAGTAATCATTTTAATGCCTTTTGACACAATTTATGTAAACTACGGTTATAATAATAATAATATTTCTAGAATATACATAGACAGTACCTACATAATCATTAAACGTTTGGACTGCAAAGATTCTATATACGAGTATTATGGTCGTATGTAACACCAGTCCTTGCTGTTGGAATTTTGGTTTGAATTACAGAGTGGTTTTATAGAAATACACTGCCCGGTAACTGCAATAGGTTGCCCCCCCCCATTACGTGGGACAAAAAAATACTTGCAAAGAGTGGGTGTGCAACTCTGCCTACCCCGTCGAAGATACAGGCTGTCTGTCAGTACCCACATATTTTTTAATCTAAGTACACTAATATTTTAAAAGATTTAATCGTTTCTTTGCATTAAATAGTGTCCCTTCGTCCAGCATACTCACCATGGAATCCTGATATTTCATGAATGCCAAAAAATAGTGCTGAAATAGTGCTAATTAGTGCCCAAAGGAAAAAAAATAGTGCTCTTATACTTAAGAAATTACAGCCATAGTTCGATGAGTATGCTGGACGAAGGTTTCGCCCAGCATACTCACCTCCGTTTGTGGAATCTGTGTACGCTTCAACCATAATTCATTCTTCAAAAAATTGTGCCCAAATAGTGCCAAATGGTGCCCAAAAAGAAAAAAACGGTGCTCTAATAACTCCGGAGTTTTAGGCTTCGTTCAGTGAGTGAGGCGTAGAACCTACGCCCAGCATACTCACTTCACTACGCGAATACCGAACGAGCTATAGGTACAATTTACGGCTAAAAAATTGTGCTTGAAATAGTGCCCAATATCAGTCCAATTTTCGCTTGACTTTTGACCTAGAAAACCATTAAATTTAATTATAAACTTTTACATAACCTTAAATCTAATACAGAGTTATTTAGAAAGGAGCAATTCGTGTTACAACCAGGCAGCCTTGTCATCTAAGAAATCATTAATACTATAATAAGCTTTATGGCACAATTTACGTTTTATTAGTTTTTTAAATTTATTAACAGATAAATTTGCTATTTCGGTTGTCAATGTATTGTACATTCGAATAAAGTTCCCCGCAAAAGAATTACTCACTTTATGAAGCCTAAATTTAGGAACAGCCTATCCTTTATTCTTATTTCTTAAGTTTAGATTATGATTATCACTATTTTTCACAAATTTACTTTTGTTCTTGTGGGTATACAATAAAATTTCATAAATATACTGTGAATACACTGTAAGGATGTTAATATGCTTAAACTTATCTCTTAATGACTCCCGAGACCCCATTCCATAGATAGTCCGGACAGCTCTCTTCTGCAACACAACGATGCATTCAATATCGGCAGCGTTACCCCACAGTAGTATGCCATATGTCATGATACTGTGGAAGTAGCTGAAGTAGACAAGACGCGCCGTTTTAATGTCTGTAAGTTGTCGGATCTTTTTGACAGCATAGGCTGCTGAACTAAGCCTGGCCGAAATTTTCCCGATATGAGGCCCCCATTGCAATTTGGAGTCTAACGTTATGCCCAGAAAGACAGTATCATCGACCAATTCTCTTATATCATCCCTAATCTTAACACTGGTTTTAACAAGTCTTACATTAGGTAAGGTGAATCTTACACATTTAGTTTTATTTTCATTTTATAATAAATTATTAGCACAAAACCAGTGGACTATCCTAGAGAGGGCAATGTTTACATCGTCAAGTTCGCGCTGTCCACGTTTAACTTTAAATATTAGAGAAGTGTCATCAGCAAACAAAACTACCTCGTGGTCGTCTCTTATGAGGTGAGGGAGATCATTAATATATACTAGAAAAAGAAAAGGTCCTAAAATTGAACCCTGCGGTACCCCCATTGCTACAGGAGAACCAGGTGACTGTTTACCATTGATCACTACTTTCTGGACCCTATCACTTAAGTAAGAATTGACGAAATTCAAGGCCGTCCCCCGGATTCCGTAATGATCAAGTTTCTTAATTAAAGTCTGGTGTTGAACGCAATCGAAGGCCTTAGATAAGTCACAGAATACACCATAAGCATCATATGACTCATCCCAGGCCCTGTATATACACTCTAATAATTTAATTACGGCATCAGTGGTGACCACGAGTGAAACCGAATTGTTTTGTATGTTATAGTTTATTAACGTTAAAGTGATTTTTTTTTACTTCTATTTATTTATTTACACTTCATGCACAGTAACAGTACATAGGCGGACTTAATGCCATAGGCATTGTCGAACAGTCAACCTTAGGGTGATGCAGAGAGAACTAGTAGTAGGTGCTAAGGGGTTATAAAAGTTATGATGACATTAGAGAAACAGGATGAACTTAAATACTAATAACTACATACATAGCTAATACTAACAAACATATATATATATATATATATATACACACAAATATACATACATACACATACATAGACATATACATATATTACGCCCATAAACCTACATAATATATACCATGTATTATTAATTAAATAAAGTGTCTAAGGAATATCTGCACATTATGTCTATATACAATACATAAACTAATAAAACACAACTATGAGCTATGACTGCATTAAGTATAGGATAGGACTCTGTTTATGAGTCGCGATATAGTTCATATACCTTCTTCCTGAAAACGAAGCGGCTGGTTGACATCCTAATTTCCAACGGAAGCACATTCCAGAGAAGAATAGACTGTACGTAGAATGAAGAGTGAATAAGGCTAGAAGTGTGAGAAGGACAATGTAAAAGTAAATTGTTTGAAGAACGCAAGTTTTTGTTATGATTGGAGCCAAGAAATTCAAAGTATTGAGTAAGATATGATGGGACATAGGGAGAATTTAGGAAGGAGTACAGCATAGTCACAGCACGCAAGCTACGACGCTTGCGTATGGATAGCCACCCCAACTCAGAGCGGAATTCCGAAACATGATCATACTTACGAAGATTGTAGACGAATCGAATGCAATTATTGAGAAGACGGTCGAGTTTATTGAGTAGATCTGCATTCAGGTCGAAATAGCACACATCACCATAGTCTATGACAGGAAAGATCAACGAACGCATAAGCGCTGCCTTTGTTGTGGCTGGAAGGAAGTTCTTCAAGCGATAAAGCGCCCGTAAGCTGCCCGTTACCCTCTGACACACTCCGGCAACCTGAGCTTGCCAGCTGAGCGTGGTGTCAATATGCAAACCTAAGTTTTTGACGCAAGAAGTAAGGGATGTCGGTTTAGCATTGAAGATTATCGGCGGAATGGTAACATCCTTCAGCCTACTCAGCATGCGACTACTCCCTATAATAATACTCTGGCACTTGTCAGGGTTTACCGTCAAACCGAACCTCACAAACCACCTGCCCAACGCGGCCAAGTTCGCATTAATATTTTCAATGGCCTCCGCCAGACCATCTACACCGGCTTGACTGTACAACTGCAGGTCGTCAGCATACAGATGATACGCACACTGAAGCTCAGTGGTTAAGAAGTTAATAAATATAGAAAAAAGAAGAGGTGAGAGAATACCGCCTTGGGGGACCCCAGCATCGAGGTTGCACCAATTAGACGAGACGTCATCGATACGCACCGACTGCTGGCGACCCCGAAGATAAGAAAAGAACCATTCCAGGTCATGGGGTGAGATCTTAAGATGGGCTAGCATAGCTAACAGGATGTCCTGGTTCACGCAATTGAATGCATTGGAGAAATCGACTAGGACCAGCACCGTAACTTTCGAGTTTTCGATCCCACTCCTGATATCACCTGTAACCTTCAGCAGGGCAGAAGTAGTACTGTGCCCAGGCCTAAACCCAGATTGTAAATGGTTAAGTATGTCATTTTGTCGTATAAATTTCGAAACTTGGCTATGCACGCATGCCTCCAAAACTTTGGACAGAAAAGGAAGGATAGAAATGGGACGATGGTGGTTGGGTTGGGAAGGATGAGGTATCTTAGGTACAGGACAAACAAAGGCTCTACGCCAGAGGGCGGGAAATTGACCAGTTGTGATAGAGAAGTTAATGATGTGTGAGATAGGTATAAGGAGTTGGTCTAATATAGAGACAATCATACGACGACTTATGTTATCACAACCAACAGCGTTGGACTTAATTGAGAGTACTATCTTTTTAATCTCACTCAATGACACTGGAGTAAATTCAAAAGAGCGATAATATGGGTCGGCAAGACTGGCAACGAAGTCCACCGTTTGACGCTTGGTTTGGTTGTCCATCTTGTACGAGGTGGAGAAATGAGCGTTAATGGTGTCCAACCCAATTGTCTTTGGCAGCTCCAATTACCTTGACTTGCCAATGCCCAAGGACCCGAGAAACTTCCAAACTTCGGCCGGCGAAGAGGAAGAAAGGTTGTTAAAGATGTGTCGGCGCTTAGCGTTACGTATCACCTGATTACAACGATTCCTGGCAGTTTTATAATGATCCCAACTCTGATCAGACTTTCGTTTTTTAAATTTACGAAAAGCTCGATCTCGGCACCTCATTGCAAGCCGCACCTCCTCCGTGATCCAAGGTGCAGGATTACGCTTGATTCTAACTTGCCTAACCGGTGCATGTAGATCGTACAGTCTGACAAGGTTGTCGTTAAACACCTCCACTTTGTCATCGATAGTATTCGCTGCCTCCAAAGAATCCCAATTAATGGCAGTGGCACCAGTGCGTAACTTATCGACGTCCATGCGACCAAAGCAGCGCCTTAGCAGTATCTTAGGTTTCAGCTTCGGAGGTTTGAGTCTGTATTGTGCTTGAACAAGATGATGATTTGGGATGCTTTTCCATAGCTACTTTCAGTTCATCGGGAGTGGTAATTTTATAGCGTTGCCCATTCTGCGTCTTAATCATGATAATACTGTCTTGCGTCCATACGCTTCGCATACTAAAGTGCAGCCGCGCCTTCACAAATACAGCCTGTCGGGTCCTGGTAAGGAATTCCTTTACTGCCACCGGGGACCCTTTCAGCCTCGCTTTCGCGCCCCAGACACTTGTGCTGCAAAACCGGACAAGGACAGGTCGGTTGTGGTCGGTCCCAGTGGCCCCGATACGATGACATGACTTAATCGAGGCGACTGTGATGTTCTTCAAGGCCAACCGATTTTGCAGGACTTCAAGGACCATCGCTGTGCAATCCTCCTTATCAGTCTCACGGAAACCGTTAAAAACAAGAGCCTTCCTCCGCTGCCAGGTGTCGACTGCGTCTGTAGTTTTGACACATTCCGCAATCTGAGTGCGAAGAAGCCCAAGAATATTGAATATTAATTCCCGGAAGGAGCGAAACTCTTCAGCCACCTTGGCCACAGTATCCTTGGTGACAGTGCCACCCACTTGTAGCTGCGCCTGAAGCTCATCCATCTTCTTGGTGAAACTTTCCTCAAGATTCCTCTGCACATTCAGTATTTCGTCAAGCTGAGGCATTGTGACGCGTATAATTATGTATAAACTTATTAGGTATGTAGTGCAGAACTCACGCAGTTACTGATGTGTGTTAGTAAGCTAGCAGGTGGTGACCAAAACTTGTTATGTATGTCACATAGATAATCACAAACGTAAGTACACTTACTTTGCTTGATTTATCACAGTATTAGATAGAGATATTTTGAAAATAACTATTAAATCTTTTTAAAACAAAGTTTTACAAATCTTAGATGTGTGCACTTTATGACACCTACCCTCTTTTTTGTTAATGTGATTTTGCATTTGATTAAGCATAATTTTTTCAAATTTTTTACTAAATGTAGGTAGTACAGAAATAGGACGGAAATTGGACGAATCTGAAGTACTACCCGATTTAAACAGGGAAATTAATTTACTAGATTTCATTAAATCAGGGAACACACCACTATCAACACAATTATTAAATATTATTACTAGTTCAGGAGCAACCATTTCAATAAAAGAATTTACTAAATACACAGAGATGCCCCAGAGGTCAGCTGTTTTCTTGATATTTAAAGATTTAAAAGTTTTTAAGATGGTGTTTATGTTAACTTTACTGAATTTAAATATAACGTTACAACAAGGAACGTTTGCTTTTAACAAAGATTCTGCAATGGGGGTTGAAGAGCCTAGGGCTTTTGTCAAATCTACAGGAATTCGGGAGAAAAAATTTTCAAATTCGTTAGCGACCTCGAAGTCTGATGTTGTTATTTTACCATTTATATTAAGTTTAAAATTATTATCATTTAATTTTTGTTGACCTCTTTCCGCGTTTATAATTTTCCAAAGATTTAACTTTGTCTGCACTATTGAGAATTTTATCACTTATATATTTTGATTTAGCTGCTAAACAAGCTGCTATATAATAAAAATAAACTACTCCCTCCGTGTTATCGGCTTAACAAGGTTAGTCATTCTTTCAAGGGGGAAGGTATACGCTTTTATAATAAATTGCCTGAATCGGTCCTTTGTATGTCCGACAATAAATTTAAAACCAAATTTATAATATTATAAAGACCACTTTATGTCAAAAAGCATGGTATTATAAGACAATTGATTACCTTAACAATAAAAGTGTCTGGCTTGAGCTTGGTGCAGGCGCCTCCTAAAATGCCGTAATTGTAGCATATTTTGTACTTTGGTGACTATATACTTGGATTTTTTTTTTGTGCATTATACACGCCCTTCTTGACTTTGACACGGGACCAATGTACATTCGTCCACATTTAGTCTTAAGAAAATGTATAAATGAGTTAATTATTGAAATAGAGTGACCGAGAGTTTTATTGCAAGGTCTTTCTCTCGGTTCTACTTATTGCTTTGCGAATCTGGCAGTACAAGTAAATATAGAAGAAGTGACATTTTTTTATTTTAAGTACCTATTGACGTTTGTAAGAGCCATTTAGTGACCTATACAAATAAATAAATCATTTCATTTCATTAGTAATAAATAATGTAAGTAATTAAAAATGTTTTTTATTGTTAAACCTTTTATTAATCGAACTATTGGATCTTGTAAATATAAAAAATTGTACACTAAAAAATAGTATAATATATTTCCTTTTTACAAATTGCCAATATCTCAAATAGGTACCTACCTATTTTATTAATTTTATTGGCTACAATAGACTATTAGTGCCCAGACATTTTTTGGAAATATTTCACCCTACAAGCAATGAAGTAATATGAGTAGATTTCATTTACGCTTACAATTTCATTTATTTATAAAAAAGGAAATATAAAAATTAAAATAAAATAAATTAGCATTTAATAGACAGTTTTTGATATGTGAGAAAATACCACAATTATTCCCAATCACATAACCGCCCACAATTAGAATTTTTAATATTTATATCCAAAAACATGTGTGAACGACTGTACCTCATTTAACGTTAGTATGTAGAAGTTTACAATTAAATTTAATGGTTTTCTAGGTCAAAAGTCAAGCAAAAATTGGACTGATATTAGGCACTATTTCAAGCACAATTTTTTAAGCCGTAAATTGTACCTATAGCTCGTTCGGTATTCGCGTAGTGAAGTGAGTATGCTGGGCGTAGAACATACTCACTGAACGAAGCCTCCGGAGTTTTTAGAGCACCGTTTTTTCTTTTTGGGCACCATTTGGCACTATTTGGGCACAATTTTTTGAAGTATGAATTATGGTTGAAGCGTACACAGATTCCACAAACGGAGGTGAGTATGCTGGGCGAAACCTTCGTCCAGCATACTCATCGAACTATGGCTGTAATTTCTTAAGTATAAGAGCACTATTTTTTTCCTTTGGGCACTAATTAGCACTATTTCAGCACTATTTTTTGGTATTCATGAAATATCAGGATTCCATGGTGAGTATGCTGGACGAAGGGACACATTAAATAGGCTTTGAAAGTTTTGAACTTTTCTTCATTAATATGTAGCTACATTATCCATGAGTGCTATAGGCTACTTTTTATCCCGGTAATGTGTAGTTGCGGGAAAAGGCTAACAGCCTGGCCACGGGACATTCGCCGCCTCGAAATTTCGCGCGAATTGGTCGTCAAAGCGTCTTGCGAATGAAACAAAAGTATAGCAATGTACGAGTCATGCCACGGGCAACGACGAATGGCGAGGTGACCGGCAGAAATTGCCGAGCTAATCCTGAAGGCGATTTGCAGCGCGACGGGTGAATGAGTCAAATTAATGTACGAGTATGAATCAGTACGAAGCATGCCAGGGCGACGCACAGTGGATTGTTAGGGTCTGTTGCTGATCATAAATCTATAACTTTTTTGTTTTTTTTATGAGATTTATCTCTGAAATTTTGCATGGGTATACTACATTAGTTGATAAATAAGGTCAATATAAATTTACAGGTTTTTTGTAATTACTTTATTAGCAAAAACATAATTAAAATTTTTTTTTGTATATTCTGGTAGCGCAGAACGTAAAAATCTTAAAAAATTAATGAAATACTAAGTATAAATTACTATTCAATACCTACAGTGAAAATATACTCAAGATATAAATGTATAATATACGAATTTACACATTTTACGGATTTACTTCGTTGATATGACGATCTTTTAAAAGTTGTAGTGTTTCTACGTCAAGTTCCATGACTTTTTTTATATGGTTTTCTAATTGATGTTATATAAGGGTCGGATGTATAAAGTAATGTGTGAAATACATCCTCGTTAGTAGCAGATCTTGAACATTTACGAGCATGATGCAGTCTAAATTTTCGGTAGTCTTTGTCCTGTGCATCTTCGGAAAGTTGGCCAATTGGTAACACACCAAATTGTTCAATGATCCTCTCTCCATGAATTAAAATTTTATGTACAGATGACGGCATATAATACCAGTTATATTTACTAACGTATAATCTAGCCGTCTCCAAAGCATATTCACCAAATTTCTGAGAGTCAATCATAAAACCGGATGATAAGGTTTGTAACATATAGAACTGCTTCGTCGTTTTCTCCACTCGACCGTAATCCTTGAACGTATGCATTGTATTTGTGATCAAAACCATGTTTGCTCAAGATTGATGTATTATTTCGTCTCTTACTAGACTCTGCGGAATCCTCGTATGGCACACACGGTCTTCCTCTCTTTCCATCAGATATAGACGGCCTGGAATCAGTCGGTATGTCGCAATCTTCAGCTGGTAAAATTACAGAATAATGGAGTATTCCAACCAAGCACGATTTTTTTTAAGGAAATCATCTTTTCTACGCGAAGTCTGTATCCAACGTGAACTTATTTGGCTAATCATTTTTTTTGGAAATCGGAGATAATTATCTGTTTGTTTCTTTCGGAAAGATGGTAATTTTCACTTAAAAAAGGATTCCGACTCAAAACTTTTTTTTCACCGTCAATGTAAGCAAGGACTAGTTCGCGTCTCAAACATTTAACAGTAGACATTATCGTATTTGTTGTTATTTAAAAAATTGAAATAAATGTAATAATACTCGTATGTACCTACATGTAGGTACTCAAAGAAAAAGTTTATGTTAAATAACAAATTGTTAGGAACTACCTATACCTATACTGAATAGTATTTGCATAAAAACGTGTGCAATGAAATATCAAAAGGAAACCACAATGATTAGTGCAAAACATTATCAATAATAATGCATTGTCTAACACCACAAAACTAATCATTTTATCAACAATATCAAATACCATGATAACAGCGAAAACCACAAATTGTACGATAGCGTGATTTTTTGCATCACTTCGCACATTTCATTGTCTCGTAACTACCAAACCCGCACGAACCAGCAGCTAAATTTTATTAATATTATTAATGAATACCGAAGCTACAAAATAATTTTAAATTTAGACCTTAGGCAAGCTTTGATGACCATTAAAACTCTATTCGAAAAAAAAGAAGACCGAAAATTGACCGGGTAAGCTTTACTGGCAATTATTTATTAAATAAATAATTTATTTATATGTTTCAAACATGTTTTCAAATCTTTATTAGACTACCTTTTCAGAAACATGTAACATTGTATAACAAATGGTTAATAAGCCCGTGAACTTGAAAGAAATGTAGCGCAAAAACTTTGGACTGATTTTACATTTATTCAGAGCAAATAAATGAAAAAAATAATATTAAATTAATAAAATATTATATCCGTACTACAGAATAAAATAAAAAAAGAATCCCAAACTATGATTTTCGTGAAAACCATTTATGATCAGCAGTTGTTCTAGGGCGATCCATTGTGCGACGGGCGAAATTTGCGGCGAATAGTGCAGTGATCAAATGAGTTTCGCTCTGATTTCCTTACGAGTCGCGGCGGTAAACGCGAGTGTCCCGTGGTATGCAAATTGGACGCGCAAAATTTTCGCTGTCACCACCACCGCTGCAGAAACCCGTGGCGAGGCCGTTAGGTTGTAGACTACGTAGTGAACTTTAAACTAGGACTCACATAGAATGCTATACGATAGGATGAGGGAAAGTGTTAGGTTAGGACGTGTAGACTTAGGAACTTGGTTATTACATTAGATCTTATAACTGATTATAGTACAATCAATACGTACATAACCGTTTTGGCCTTACTTGACATGAAATGTTTTTGGTGGAATATAATTTCTTTTAGTTAGTTACTTTTAAACCATAGAGTCCAGACCTTCTTGTCCCCAAACTACAGCCTAGACTAATGTTACTCAGAAAATAATGATATTAATTTTCTTATGATATTTTTTTTAAATTGTTAAAAATCAAATATTCTTACAAACTGTCATTCCCTATTTTAATTTTGCCACGTAGGGAAAATTTTGCAAACTATTACGAGTAATGTCATTACTTGATAATACCTAAAATTATCATCATCCATCCACTGAGCACAGTCCAAGCCTAGTGGGAGTTGACTGTCCAGACTAACTGCAATGCGGCTAAACTTCAATCTTTTCCTTTATTATTACTTTATTAATCGATAGACAAAACCTTTAGTTTTTTTATTGTGTAATAGTCGTCTTGTTTAACTGGTACACCTCGGGGCTAAAGATTAGTTTTGTATAATATGTGACTGTTTTGCAGCTTGAATATGAACGAACGGGAGATTGAAAGTATCCTGAATGACAGCGACTTTGAATTTTCTGGAGACGACGACGATGAAGAGTACTTGCCGCCAGATGTACTAAGAGCTAAAGAGCTATTCAAGATTCGGAAGAAGAGGAGGAAAATAGTAGAGAAGGTGAAGATGAAGAGACACGTGAAGAACTGAGACAAGATGACGAAAACACTGAAGAAGTAAGTCAAAGTAATAAATAAACCTATGTTGGCAAGGATACATTACCTCAGGATGTTATGAGAAAACTAGGACTAGGAGCGGGTATCGTGGAAAATCTTTTGTCGCACAATTAGTGGTAGCACAGCTACCACTAATTGTGTGTGTGTGTGTGTGTTTTGTACACAGGCAGATTCTTTACGAGTCTGAAGCTGGCAGAACTTTTGCTGGAAAAATAAGACGGCATTTCCCTAACTGGAACTGCAATAACAAATAGGATTGGACCAGTAGCGAAGAAACTGTAAAGTGACAAGGCGTTAGAAAGAGGATAGAGGGATGAAAGAGTAAGAGACGACGAAAATGTGTGTGTTGTAAAATGGATGGATACAAAGGCCGTAACCAACCGAGCGTTTTAAACGATCGTTTCTCTGCCGAACGATGGTGGCTTGGAACGCCCTGCCTGCGCACGTGTTTCCTCCAACATATAACCCTGGGCTCTTTAAGCGAAGCGTGAAGAGGCACATTACAGGGTCGTCAAGTTGAGGGCCACTCTCTATAGTATTCCTGTGTACTGTGAGAGTCGCCCTCAATTGCCAGACGTCGCCTCAGCTTACCATCAGGCGAGTGGCGTCAATTTGTCGACCTAAATATAAAAAAAAAAAAAAAAAAAAACCATGTTGTTTACTTGTTCAGGGAGCGCTCCAGCAGATACCTGCGGACGCTGGTGTAAGAAAGAAAAGCGGAAAGTAAACGTAGACAGGCCAGCAGCAGTTAGAAATTACAACACTTGCATGGGTGGAATAGACTTGTGCGACAGACTAATTGCTAAATTACTACCAAAGTGCCATGCGAACAAGAAAATGGACAGTAAGAGCTTTTTGCCATTTTCTTGATTTAGTTGTGGTCAATAGCTGGATCATGTACACCCGGTGTTACGCCGAAGAAGATGTCCAACGCAAAGATTAGTTATGCTTACTCCAATACCGACTGAATTTTGCCAAAGCCATGATGAAGTGCAGCGGTGGAAGGGTTGAACCCAACTTCTTGCTTCCTGGTTCCACATCTCGTCCCAGCTCCAGCCCTTCGACAAGATCCAACTTGATTTCGTCCAGTGACTCAAATGAACCACCCACAAACACCGGCCAGTTGTACAGTCAGCGTCTAATAGTTAGTTACAGTCAAGGTACTCTAATCTATAGGCGCAACTAAATAGTCAATGATATCGGTACAAACAAAGTTTCCTTATTATTGACAACAATGTAGTCGCTCCAAAGGGCAAGACGTTTAAAGTGTCACATTAAAGTGTCAGATTGGTTCAGTCAAAGTGTTTAAAAATATCGTAACATGCTAAATGAGACATCAAATGCGCACTCATACTTGTCTCTTTCATTTCGAACATGACGTCGTAGACTGGTTTTTGTTTAAAACAGTTGTAAATAAAGGATCATAGCATGTATTGTTATAGAAGTAAACCATAAACCAACCAACTAAAACTTAAACGGTTTCCCTAGATAAAAACCTCTTTAGACAATATAGTATTTATTGCATGTTTATTTTATTTAGTAGTCATATAAGTCATATCAATGTCAAGTGCAATAAAACCAACTAGAAATATTATGTTTGAGAGAGGAAGGTGTCTCCATAACAGATATTTCAAATGAACTGGGAATATCCGTAAGTTTCACATTAGAATTAAATCAGTTACCTATCTTACTAATTTTTATTCATACATAACTGACATTATTTTGTTTTTTTTAATTCAGAGAAACACAGTATACCGTTGGATAGAGAGATGGCAAAATGAAGGTGCTTTGCGAAACCATGTTTCGTTTGGTCGTCCACGTCAAACAAATACAGATGAAGACAGAAACATAGTGCAGCGAGCTGAGTTAGCAATTGATTTATAAACTCCAGGAGTATGTCGGTGGAATTTGGCATATCACAGAGCACAATAAGACGACGCCTGCGGGAACATGGGTTACTCCATCGTATTCCTGCTAAAAACCTATATTAACACCGAGGCATAAAGCGCAGCGTTTACAGTTCGCACGAATTTTTTTAAATTTTAATTTTGATAATGTGATCTTTGTAGATAAAAAGTTTTTTGTTCTTCTGCCCAGAGACGCTTATCTCAATACCGGACATTGAACACAAGATATGATGAAAGAAATGTCCTCCCTAATAATCGCAGTGGTCGAATCACCTTAGGATTTTGGGGATGGATGACTCAAAGCGGACCAGGAGAGCTAGTGGAGGTTGGAGGAAGAATGAATGGCACTTTTGCTTCCAACAGCCAGGATTTTTTTCCCCATGAAGCTATTAAGTTTGTCCAAGATAACAGTTCCGTACACAACTCCAGAGTTGTTCAAAATTACTTGGAAGGTAGCAGGGACCTGGAGTTAATTCCGATGCCACCTCATAGTCCCGCCCTAAACCCAATTGAAAATTTGTGGGGTAAAATGGTGCACAAACCACTTCAAATTTAAGGACTCACGTTAACGAAATATGGGAGTCTATGAGAGGGGACAATTTTTGTTACAATGCTGTACAATCGATGAGAAGACGTCTTTCCGAAGTAATTCTTGCAGATACACACGATTTTAATTACTTATTTTGCAGTAAAACTGCACTAACCGACTTCAAAGAACGTAAATGTACTTTTAACTCAATAAATCTATACAAATTTAACTTAGTTTTTTATGACACCATTCTTACAATGGTCGAACTACAATAAAAAGAGATTTGCGTTTTCGCTCAATGTTGACGCTCAAGATATTTGTCCCATGTCTATATTAGTGCCTCTGAATTGAACGACAGACGTAACATTGGTACTTTTATACCTATAAACAAAAACCAGTCTACGACGTCATGTTCGAAATGAAAGAGACAAGTATGCGTGCGCATTTGATGTCTCATTTAGCATGTTACGATATTTTTAAATGACTGAACCTATCTATGTGACACTTTAAAACTCGCCCTTTGGAGCGACTACATTGTTGTCAACAATAAGGAAACTTTGTTTGTACCGATATCATTGACTATTTGGTTGCGCCTATAGATTAGAGTACCTTGACTGTAACTAACTATTAGACGCTGACTGTACCACAACCCCAACCTGAAGTAAGGCTGGGCAATGTTGGTCATCTGCCAAGATTTGTGGACAGCAAATCGGTTTCAAAATGTCGCAATCCTTTATGCTCCTCCCGCTGCCGCACGCTGTGCATAAAATGTAACGTGTATCTTTGTGTGCTGAAAAATAATTGCTTTGAGAATTACCATACCTTTAAGAATTTTGGCCCATATTAAATCCCAAGGTGCACGTACGTGCACAAAAAAAAAAATTTTGTGTCTTATTTATGCCCCTACAACTATATTAAACCATAAAAACATTACTATCTATTTTTGGTTTAAGTTCAGGTCTTAAGAGGTTATGGTTTCCGTGTGTTAATCCTAGCATTCATACCAAATTTCAACTTTCTATGTCATCAGGAAGTACCCTAAATGTTTTGCTGATCATTGAGAGAGTTGTGAGTCAGTGAAAAAACAGGATACTTGAAAAGAAAAGGTAGATATTGCCCTGCGCCTATGCGCTTTGCTGTCTCGTTTTGGTCAGGCCACTACCGTGATCCCAGATGCGGTTTAAATTCCGCCACTGTTTGCTAGCTATTTCGTTCGTACATTACGCTATTAGTAGAAGAATTGATGAATGAGATTATTGCGTTTGTTTACTTATATAATAACTACATATTATTATTATATCATTTAGAAATACAACCGTAAACCACAATTGGGATATGTAAAGTGTGTACATCGTTGATGAGTTTCCTCGACTTGCTTTCGAATCCCTCATCAGATCGACTGCAATCTTCATTTAATGGAAGTCCTTTATAATACCTAATGAACAAATTAACAAACGCACTAGTCGCCCTTACAATTTTTAAGTTTCCCCTCGATTTCTCCGAGATCTGATCATCAGATCATGGTTTCCTTATAATGGGACTACCTTGGAAATATCTCGTTTCCAACAAAAAATGTAATAAAATCGGTTCATAAACAGCTATGTTATCGGCGAACAAACATAAAAAACCATTATATATTCAAGGTCGGATTTAGAAACCTCCTTTTTTTGAAGTCAGTTAAAAACAAAGGCCACCGCCGCGTCTCTGAGTGTACGTTCGCGATAAAACTCAAATCCACTTACTGCACCGATTTTCATCAATGGTTAGAGTGGTTCTTGAGGAAGGTTTTCGGTTATCATACCACCAAAAGCATGTGGACAGTGATCACCCAGGTGATATGCTTTCAGGTGATCATAGTACACAAAAATATGGAGTTTCTTCACCAAGGTATTATAACCTGGGTGAACATAGTGGAATAAACCCTAAATCTAACAGAAGTTATCGACAGACATCAAATCCATCACAATGAGTAATAGTTTTCTATATAAAATCAATTTACATGTCATTTTCAGTATATACTTTATTGAATTATTTATAAACGTAGTACACAATCTAAATAAATAAAAAAATCTATAAAATTTAAAGAGTACCTTTTAACACAAACTCAGAAAAAGGCAATTTAATGTCACTTGTCTGGGGTCTAATAAATTGCAAAGACGTGTTCGACCTCTAACTAGAATTGAAGTAAGTAAAATAAATATTATGTTAGGACAATTACATACAACGCCATAGTATACCATAATATACTAATATTTAACTCTGCAGAACTTGTATTTACTATGGGAACTAGATTACTAATAGAAAGTTTGTATTTTATTGTAATCACCCATAATAACCTCTATAACTCATGAACTATTAATTACTTGAGCCGTTATACTTTTCTTTTAAAGTTTTAGACATAGACTACTATCATGATTTTTGTCATATTTTTCGAGCACGCCGCTTAGCTTTTAGAGGAGAGGGGGGCCCTGTTTTAACAAAAAAGGGCTATAAAGTAACGAAAATTAAAAAAAAAATACTTATCTAATGATTGAATGATGAGACACTATTGGGTAGACGTGAGAAAAACATTTTTTTCATAATTATTATGTTAGAACTTTGTGACATATTCATGCAAAATTTCATCTATCTAGCACCGTTTGGGAGAAAAGCGGAGGACGGACAGTCGGACGGACATGATTAAACTATAAGGGTTTTGACATTGAACTACAGAACACTAAAAAATCAATTTCATCAAATCCTCAAACCCCAAACACCCCTTTCGTCATCACAGATTTAAGTTGTCATAGAAACCTGTCTCAATACACAACCGTTCCGAAGGCTTTCTAGACTTAATATTTATTATAGAGGTAGTACGAGTATATTAACTGGTATATTAACTAAAACTAGTGTTATTTGTGTCTACTAAACATTGCACAGAACTAAAGATTCAGTTGAAAATAAGGTGTACAATAAAATGTGGCGGAGATCAGTCGGTCCAACCAAATTTGAAGGAAAGAGGAATAAAGCAGAAAATCTCCATAATACGTCACGAACGATCTTTTTGTGGAGCAGATATTTAGGATTATTGCCTTTATTTGGACTCAAAAGTCACACTAGTGATAATGTAAGGTAAGAAGCGACAAAAAAATAATTCAACATTCAATTTTACTGTGAATGTTTTGGTGTTAGATAATCTGAGCTTTTCTGGACTATGGTTTCTGTTTCCATGGGAAGAGGAAACGAGAAAAGCATTCTACTGATTGTTATTTAAAAACGAAGTGTAAGTGATCGTGTGGCGAGTAAAACCGCCGCTCGCCGTTCGCCAACGAAACCGCGGGCCAACAGTCACCGACAAGTAGCACTTAAATGCCTGCAAACTTGCTCACAGGCTTGTGCATGCTTGAAATTCCTAATCCCTGGCTTAAAAAACCTTCAGTTGAGGTTTGGTACGGTAATGGACCCCAAACACTTTAACACGAACGATAGACCACCGCAACGCCCTGAACTCCCGATACATTAAGGATACCCCGAACGTTTTGATTTCGATTTGACTTTTTCTTTTTTTTTCTCTTTGGCAGATATACTCTTAGGTCAAAGTACACAATATACTACATGTTTACAATTTTCGGTCTAGTGTTCATGTTATTATCATCATGTAAACAATTTGCTCATATTGGAATTTCGATACATAACTTATGTAAGTAATACAACCCAAATATTTCGGTTAATTAAGCATCACAAATAATACATACATGTCATCACGTCTATATTCCAATGGGGTAAACAGTGGTGCATTTCACACAGACACACACACATTTTTAGTAATTTTATTCATCCCACAGAGTAGAGGGTAAGCCTATTGGTGTTACCGGGCACTATAATAGTAAATCCATAACCACTCTGTAATTCAGACCAAAATTTTAACAGCTAGGACATGTTACATAATATAATCTTTGCAGTGCAAAGTGATCCAGTCTTTTCACCTGTAAGCAAACAAAAACTAAACTATTACATGGGATCCAAAAAAATATTAGCGAAGAATAGATAAAATGTCTTTGCCGACTCACTGCAACGAAGCAGGCGCGATTACGTGTGTGTCTACTAGTGGGAATTCCAGTAATTGGTCGATAGACGCGAAAGGTATTTAGGCTGTCAAGGCGTGTAACAGTAATTTGCCATCATTGATTAAGACGTAGGCATTGCTCTTGGGATTTCTCCCAAGTTTAACGTAAGGATAAGCGAAGTTATAATCTATCTTACCTCTAACAGATCAGTATACTACTGCGTTCTGTTGTACTATTTGTGACGTAGTTTGATATAAACTATTATATGATTTCCTAAGAGTCTTGCTCATTAGGATGTGTTAACACCGCATCAGTTGAATGCTTGTAAAATATGCGGTCGAAGAAATTTTCTTATTTAGATTCTTCAAGTGGACGACTGCTTTCTCGATCCCAATTCCAACAGAAATAATATTTTTTGCAATACCTTAACAAACTTTATAAATATACTATGTAAAAAAGTGAATCCTTTTGTAAAATGAAAGTCATTTTAGTTTTAGGACGATGAAGCTTAATGCAAAGCTAACATATTACAATGACAAGGTATCTTTAACTGGAACTTTTGTTGCTACTCATAGATATTGCTGCATAAATATTACTGCTAGTCATAGATTTATTTTTTAAATATAAAACTACTTTAATAAAGTATACTTACAACTAATTTTTTGCAGCTCAAGTGTCGTTTTACATGTTAAGTTTCGTATCATTTTTGGTCATGGCGTGGACAGGTCAATGTTGGCCTTTAATATTGAAGACTATAAATGCAATAGAAAATCAATTACCAGTATTTAGAAAAAACTACAGTCGTAAAGTAACAGCAACTGTAACATTTATAATTATTACTGAATCAGGTAAAGGTACAATCAGGAAACCGGCTAACATGCATGGATAACATACATGTTCAGTTAGTAGGTAGTTTTAACCTCCGGACGCCACTGGAAATACCTTCTGGGGTTACCGGAGACGCCCGGCAAATGACGTTATATTATTATAATTAACAACGGTTCTTTTAAGGGAATTATTATCATCAGATGATGATTGTCTAAAATAATATTTGCTTCTTATTTCAGTAGAAGAAATTTCCATTTTGATGTACAATCTCACAGTCGACTACTTTTCTGATACTCGGAGAGACATAAACAATTACTTTATTATTAATATTCCATGGATCTTGGATTCTGCAACAGGAAATATATGTATCCTGATATTAACTGAGGTATAACACTTCATTCTTTGTCTTTTTTAGGGTTCCGTAGTAAAAATCTCGGAAACCTTATAGTTTCGTCATAGCCGTCCGTCTGTACTCGGCTTTCGTCCCAAACGGATACGGCACTGATGCTAGAAAGATGAAATTTTGCACGGATATGTGTATTTTGCTATACCGACAAAGTGCTACAATAAAATTATGAAAAATATTTTTTTCTGGGGGACCTTCCCTACCCGTAAAGTGGGGATGATTTTTTTTCTCGCGTCAACCCCATCGTGTGGGGTATCATTAGATAGGTACGAGTATTTTTAAAACATTGGGAAGTTACTTTTACCAATTTTTTATTTAGGGGTCCGTTTGCGAGATATTCAACATTAAAGCGCATTTTTTGTTTAAAAAGAGTTTCCCGTAAAATCTAAACGGCTAGCTCGAAGAATCTGTAAAATTTCATAATGCTAGTCCATATAATGAACTTTGAAGTTTAGGAGTCATAGAGCCTATAATGGGTAACTACGGAACCTTATACTATGCGTGGCCCGACACGCACTTGGCCAGTTTTTTTACTAAAGCAGTTTGTTTTGTAGAAAACAATGCGTTTGAGGCGCTGCCACAGAAAAGGGAATAGCTCTGTCGGTTCTTAGCTATAGGGCCCGCCCATTGTTCATACATTTTAAGGCATGTGTTCTATTTTTCACTATTTATTTGTTGATCGTGTATTATGTACATTTTATTCCTACTAGTCCGATGTAACAGGAAACTTGCTCGGGATATGAATAGTGTTCTTTCATCTCATCGATATAAAAAATAATTTCACAGACTTATTATAAGACTTGAAAGCAGTGCCTCGGTGAGCACGTTAAGCCGTTGGTCCCGGCTGTCACACGAAAAGCTATGGTGGTCGTTAGGGGTAGTTTGAGCCCTAAATCAAAAATCTAACCGGTCTAACTACAGAACTTCGATATCGCCCATGGGTTGTGGAGGTCAGATGGCAGTCGCTTCACGGAAAAATCACGGAAAATCGAAGTTCAGCCGAATCGCAGTTAGACTGGAAAGCTGCCTTTTCCCAACTCAGGGGAGTTGGGAAAAGGCTCGGTGAATGGTTATAAGACTTGAAAGCACCAACTAAGTATCACGGAATAAAAAAAAAGGTACAATGAGTGTTAAACAGGTAGTTGAGCGTACACTGAGAATCAAATTCCATATAATACCAACATATCAAATTACCAAGTGATTTTCTTTTTTAGATTTTCAACATGCAAAGTAGTCTCATACTAAATTTTTGCCACTGGATTAGTATGATATTCAGTGTGTATCTGGCGGAATATTTCGAGGTGCACAATGAACGTTTAAAAAAAGCCATACAACAAGTGAGTTCCTTTAAATCATCATCAACCATTGAGCCTTTCCCAATGCAGTTGGGATCGGCTTTTCAGTGTAACTGTGAAGCAGTTGAAGAGGCGGCCACCTCCACAACAGTTAAGCGATATCGAAAATCTGTAGTTAGACCGGTCAGATTTTCCAACTGCCATATACTTATGTGCATAGCGTAAGTCAACCAGGATCGATGCCTCAACGTGCTCTCCGAGACCCAAGGGGGTCTCAATGTCTTAAGAAATAGTCACCCATCCTTAGACTGACCTGGTTAGGGTTGCTTAATATTCCTATGTGAAGTATTTCGCCATTAGTGCCGTTATTGAGAACAATAAGTATGTGTGCCAGAGCGTCACCAAAATGAACAGAGATGTGCTATTAGTCTAAGATCCCACTGCAGAATATTGCGCTCATCGAGTATTTGCTGAAAACTAAATTTTTATACATATTTATGATTAGGAGAATATATACCTACCAGGTTGCCTATAAAAATGTAGCCGCTAGTAGTTTTTTAGAAACATCCTATGTCGATGAAGAATGCGTTCAATGAATTATGTCGTATAACATAGTAAATCTGTACCTTACCTGGTCTCATCTTATGTTACCTGTATTTTTGTCGTAAAACCACGTCAAAAAATTCCTAGTGAATTTAATTTAATTTTATAAATATTGATTTAAACTAATCTAAACAAGTTACAAAGTGTTTAAACAAATTAAAAGATGTTAAAAGAGATTAATCAAAGTTTAAACAAGTTAAAAAAATTATTGTACATACAACAGCGCAAACGAAATGAAATGAAATGAAATGATTTACTTATTTGTATAGATCACTAAATGGCTCTTACAAACGTCAGTAAGTATAAGTACTTACTGACGTTTGTAAGAGCCATTTAGTAATTTAAGAATAAAAATAAAATGTCATTGCTTCTATATTTACATGTACTGCCAGATTCGCAAAGCAATAAGTAGAACCGAAAGAAAGAACCACTCTTTTTCAATAATTGACTCATTTACACATTTTCTTAAGACTAAATGTGGACGAATGTACATTGGTCTCGTGTCAAAATCAAAAAGAGTGTATAAAGCAACAAAAAAAAATAGTCACCTAAGTACAAAATATGCTACAATTGCGGCATTTTAGGAGGCGCCTCCACCATGCTCAAGCCAGACACTTTTATCATTAAGGTAATCAACTGTCTTACAATATTCTTTTTGACATAAAGTGGGCTTTATAAAGGTTTAAAATTTATTGTCGGGCATACATAGGACCGATTCAGGCAATTTATTATAAAAGGGTATATATACCTTCCCCCTTGAAAGAATGACTAACCTTGCTAAGCCGAAAACACGGAGGGCGTAGTTTATTTTTATTACATAGATTTCTGTCTGTAACGTCACTTGCTTTAGTATAGCTAGATATATTTTTCCTGACATACAGTATGTTATCAAATATATATTGGGAAGCTGCAGTTAAAACATTAATACCTTTAAATCGCTCCCTAAGAGAATCTCTCTTACCTAAACAATAAATGGCACGGACTAATTGACGGAAAAATTGTTTCTATATCTGCTGCATTTCCCCAAAGTAGTATTCCATAGAACATTAAGCTATGGAAGTAACCAAAGTAAACTAGTCTAGCAGTAGCTACATCTGTCAACTGCCTAATCCGTTTCACTGCATATGCAGCAGAGCTAAGCTGCATATGCTGTGAATGGTGATATGGTCACCCCATAGTAATTTAGAATCTATTGTTATTCCTAAAAAGGTAGTGTTATTTACAAATTCTAACCTTTGGCTACCCAGCACGACATGGACGTTTGCTTGTCTGACATTGGGCCCTCGAAGCAGGTGGCTCACCGTTTGCAAGTTAGCACATAGAGCCATCCATATTGTAAATAGCTATGGTCAACATTTACATAACCAAGATTATTGTGTTTTGTACGTAGACCCAACTCCTGATTTTATGTATCATCAAGAAAATTATGAGATCCAACAATTGCTTTACACAATAACGGTTGAGTGAGAACTTCATCAAATATTAAATAAAGTACAAAAAACTGTTTTGTAACAATAATTTTAATAACATTATAATGTGTAATTTTAATACTTTAAATGTAGGAATTTTGCCTTGATAGGAAATACCTGTGGGATACTAGTTCAGAGTGATGTCCACAAAGTGATCTCTTTTACAATTTATGTTTTTGTACCCCATTTTAGGTACCTTTTGATGTATAATAAAATAAAAATTATTTTAGATTACCATAGAATATTAGAACTATTCTTACTCTATCCATTATATATTTAACTATATTCTTATTAGAATTCCAGCTAGTGTTAGTTAGTGTTAAAGTTGTTTCCTTAAGCGAGTTGTTATGATTTTTTTTTTTTTTATTTGGTTCGCCAAATTGACGCCGCCCGCCTGGTGGTAAGTCGTGACGACGTCTAGCGATTGTGGGCCACTCTCACAGCACACATTACTAATTAGCCGCAAAGAGGTCTGCGAGCATATCCGCTTTCTCTTGGGCTTTGTGAGCCAGTGTTCCATCTGGGTAACGCAGCGGTGGCAGCGAGGGCTGACAAAAGTTAGATTGCACGGCTTTGGCCAGTTGCCAGAATCCACGGCTGCCCGTGGGATGGGAAGTGAGCTCCTGACCAAGCCGCGCGACGCGCTGGGCATCCGCTCTCTTAAAGGCCCTCTTACTCGACTTTGTGGCCCGGTTGTACGCTGCTTTGAGGTGGCCCACGTTTGGGTCGCGCACAGCCCGGGCCCTGATCCAGGCGCGATATGCCGACTGTTTTTGTCGAACAGCTTTGGCACAATCTCGCCCGAACCAGGGACGGGCTCTGCGGATACTGGCGACATCAGTGAAAGGGATGTAATAATCCATCCCTAAACTGATCTCGCCCGCAATAGCAGAAGCACTATCCGAAGGAGCCTTTCCTACAAAGCAGCGCTGGCTCCAGGGGACGGACGCATAATAATAGCGTAGACCGTCCCAATCCGCTGACGAGTAGTGCCATAGTCGTCGTGACGTTTGTACAGGACGTGCAGGAGGTGACACCTTCATGACGGCGTGAACAACACAGTGGTCGGAACTACCCAGTGGGGCTCCTACCGAAACACTGTACTGGGCTGGGCGACTCGTCAGCAGTAGATCCAGCAGAGCGGGCGCGTGATCTGACCTGTCTGGTATCCGGGTGATTCCGCATACCATCTGGGTCAGACCGTGGGAGAGAGCGAACGCATGGGCGGCTCTACCCGCATGATCAGTCTTGAGGGACCCCAGCCATTCAATGTGCCGCTACCCCACACCGGTTACCACCCGGAGCGGCGATCCCACATCAGGATTATGCGCAACATGTGGGGCAGCCTCCTGGGGTGGTTGGCCCATGACTGTGTTGCGGGTGGCCGCGGCAACGCCGTTGCTAAGGGTCTCCCTGGCCGGCGAATCGACCCACACCACCCACACTAGACTCCGTTTCGCCCCCACTGGTCCCATGCCTGCTGCACCATACATCGCCCCGGGCCCGGCGGTGCAGCTGCTGAACCCCTAACGCAACCCAGCCTGGGCTGGGTTACTTGGGGGGCTTTAGCACAGCTGCACGGTGGTACCCCCCCGGACCAACACTGTTGTACCACCTGGTACCCACGTAGGGGCCGAAGCCACTCCATAGGTACAGTAAATTAACGAGCCTCGTCCGTTTATCAGCAGGTGCGCCACTAGCAGGTGAGGTCGCTGGGGCCCTAAAGATGTTGGTAGAGCCCCTTTGCACCCAAAAAACTTTTGGGGAAGGCTTATAATCGCGTTGTGATAAGGCTTATAAGCGTTTGTTACCAACAGAGAAGCAGGGTACATAAAGTAGGTAACATATTTAATATTAAAAGGTTTAGAACCTTCCACACAAGCTAAATAGCTTAGCGTAGGGAGTAGTTTAGCTTCTTACTGCCTCTGGTCTGGGTCCGACCAGTAAGATAAAGGGTAAGATTTAATAGTCATAGACTTGTTGGCTTTAAAACAAATCTTTTTCAATAATCACAATACCTGTAGCACATTGTGTGTAGTGGCGCCCGGCGGACTTTGACCACCCCTGTGGTCTCTGCGGGTGTTTGGTCGGGACGAGAATCCCGCGTCATTGGGGTCGGGTTTTATCCCGCGTCAGTGAGTGAATCTGGTTGTGTGCTATGGGGAAAAGGCCCCGCAGCACGCAACCCTTCTAGCCTGCTTCTGTAAGGACGGTGGGTGGCGATCCCGCCGTCCTCAGGCCCCGATCATGGAGAACGATAGTCTTGGGCGTAGTCGCGTAGTCTGGGGCGGCCTGGCCGCCGACTACCGAACTCGGCGGGGAGGGTACGCTCCCTCTCCCTCCCGGCCGGCTCCTTCGCGAGCATGACTTGCTCGCAGAAGGACACGGCCACGTTCCACCTACTCCCGCTGGATACCATGGCTTGAAGCATGGTCCCCAGCGAGAGGGTATCAACGCCCAGACCCACTACGAGGTCCCGGCGCTGACTCGCCCACGCTGAGCACTCCACCAACGTGTGGAGTGCGGTGTCGTCGTTGGAAACCTCGCAGTGTTGACACCGGGGTGTGACCTCACGATGCATGCGAAACAGATAGCTACCGAAGCATCCATGCCCGGCAACGATCTGCGTCGCACGGTACGTGAGGTCACCATGCTGCCTCTGCAGCCAATCGTCCATGATCGGTCTCACCGCCGCGATGAAGATGGCACCCCCCTTGGGTTGCTCAAGTCGCACCCTCCGTGACTCCAAGAGATCCTGGCGGAGTTGGGACCGCTGGTCCTCGATTTCTCGAGACGCAGGCCTGTGGTCCCGCTCCAGCGCCTCCTTGCGCCATTGGAACAATGACGCAAGGGCTCTCGCTTCCAGGTCCCATGGAGGGGTCCCGGCTAGGAGACATGCAGCCTCTCCGGAGATCGTGCGGTACCCCCGTATGGTTCTGACGGCCAAGGTTCGAAGTGGTCTGTTTAACAGAGTCACGTTCCCCTTGACCGCCAACCTATCCGCCCATACGGGAGCCCCGTATAGGGCCATACTCCGCACGATCCCCAGGTACAGTCTCCTGCAGGAAGCGTTGGGTCCCTTTAGGTTGGGCATCAGTCGCGAAAGTGCGACCGATGCCTGCGTCACCTTGGGGACCAAACTTCGGAAATGTGGTCCGAAGTTCCATCGGCTATCAAGTACGATCCCTAGGTACTTCATCGAGGGCTTGATGCCGATGCTAACGCCTCCCACTTTTATGCTGGAACCTTCGGGTGGACCGTTCCGAGGTCTGTGATAACACAGAACCTCGGACTTGTGCAAGGCCACCTCCAGTCCCAGCTGCCGTATCCGACCCACGACTCGAGCAACACCCGTCGTGACCTTGAGTGCTGCCTCCTGGTACGTTGCACCCCGCGCCGTGACGAGGGTATCGTCGGCGTAGCACGTTACGCCGACACCCCTAGGCAACGCACCCCGCAGCACCCAGTCGTAGCCGATGTTCCACAGAAGCGGCCCCAGGACCGACCCCTGCGGAACACCGCACGACACATCTCGCCGAGCTGGCCCGAGCCAGCTGGGGAAAGCTATGGCCCTCTCCGAGAGATAGGCCCCGACAATACGACGGAGGTAGAGAGGCGTTTCGTGATACACGAGCGCCTCCCTAACGTAGCTCCATGGCAAGGTGTTGAACGCGTTGGCGATGTCAAGAGACACCGCCACCACCACCTTGCCCTGCGAGACTGCTTCCTCCGTCAGGCTCTTCACGCGCATGATCGCGCTCACGGTGGAGCGTCCCCGACGGAAACCGAACTGGTTATCCGCCAGGTCAGGCCCCACACTCGTGAGATGCTCGACGAGGCGTTCCGCGATAATTCGCTCAAAGCGCTTACACACCTCGTCGAGCAACACGATCGGCCGGTATCCGGACGGTGAGTCCACCGGCCGCCCCGCCTTACGCCTTACGCCTGATCCAGGACTAGTTTCCCCGTTCTCCACACCTTGGGAAACTGGCCCCTTTCGAGGCATGCGCTAAAGAGCCCCATCAGACGATTAAGACCCTTGAAATTCAAATTGGTCGCTGTGTCTTTAGTAAGCAAATCTTCTGGTAGCTATATCAGAAGAGAAGTGGCTATGAGTCAGAATGACAATCTTTATCTAAATTATTTCAGAATTATTCATAGATCAGTTTTCTTTAATTTTCACATAGCATTCAGAATGGGTACACTTTACAGGGTCTTTCACCAGCAGATAACAAACAGGTCTTCATAGACATAGTATGTATCGGAGCACAAATAATAAGACTGTTTTGCATTAGAACAAAACAGTTATTATATGTGTGAAGAAGCATATATGTGAGCAAGCAGCTTGCTGGTAGATTGAAGACTATGACATTGACAGTGACAGATACCAGCCACTCCCAGCTCGCGAAAGTTGGATGAAAGTGACAGGTAAGATATATTCTTCATCGACATAGTATGTTTCTTCACACATATAATAACTGTTTTTTTTTCTAATGCAAAACGGTCTTATTATTAAAATTTATACCTACATATTTATTAAAGTCTTAGCAAAAAATAAAAATATATATTATTTTTAATTTTTTGTCATTTTGAAAAGGAAGACATTTCTTTTGGAGTATTTATTAAGTCGTCCCTACTACTGTTTGCATCGGTGGTTGAGAACACTAGCATTCGACGCATGCGCAATGGCTTAAAAGCGTCGTACAGCTGGCAATCGCCATCCTCGTCTGACTAATGATGTTACGCGCTAACTGTCTTTAACTCTACCTTAAATATTTACCACCTTTAACAGCCAGCAACCCTTATTTGCGGCCAGATTTAATTAAGCAACCTTATATCATAATAGACAGAAAAAAAATAGCTTTAATTTGATATATAAATAATAAATGTACGTTATGAACGCATAAATGCATCAAAATCATACCTGTTTACACCTGGCAGCGAAGAGGTGCGGTCAAGTGCGCAACGGCAACCGTGATTTTTCAGAGTCTTTATATATATTGCCGTGAAGTGGACGATATTTTATTTAAAAAACAAGTGAGCGAAATTTTGTCCCCAAAATCAATTACCAATAGTTTAATTAAAATTACTAACGGTCACATTTTTATAGGCAACCTAGTAGGTATATATTCTCCTAATCGTAAATATGAGTAAAAATTTAGTTTTTAGCAAATACTCGATGAGCGCAATATTCTGCAGTGGGATCTTGTACTATATGTTACGTTGCTATGGATACGTTTGACATCCACCAATCATATTCACTTTTCCGAACAGCACGTTATAGCACAATCATTTTCATTGGTCCACAAGTACATCCTCGCAGCATATTAAGGCAGTCGTTAATGTTTCTTACTGTTTGCGTAGCGATCTTTTTACGTCTGTGGCGCCGAAAGCTACCACAATTAAAAAAATAAAAACATTATTTGAAAAAAACAGTGAATTTTAAAATAGTAACATGTTTTTCGAATTAAATGCGCTAATCCACAGAGACCTTTAGATATTGAAATCTGTAAACGGTGGTTTTGTAAATCTCTAAATCGGTATCAATAGGCGGGCCTAATCATCATCTGCCTGCCCTTATCCCAATTATTTGGGGTCGGCCTAATAATAATACAAAATGTGCAAGACTAGTAGCTGCTTAATGAAATGTCGAAGAATCATCACAATCGATATCAGCGAGCTTCTAAAAGTTTGTTGGACTATATACCTGCCTTAGAGTGTCATTTTATTTTCTTCTTCTTTCTTTAAAAACGTGGCTCCATCGATGTTCATCGATGATTTCGCCAATGTCAAGGTTAGTTGATAATACATACGTAAATACTAACCTTGATTAGTTGATAATAAATAATAAATAAATTTTATTTCACAAAATTATGTCCCGCACAGAAGAACTAGTTATTCCTAACTAGCTCCATATGCAGGACAAGAAACTTTTTTTGCTGATTATTGCGGAGCGCCAGAGGTAACCTAAAAACCCACTTACCACGCGCTCAGCAAAAATCGAACTCCTCATTTTATTTAAATTTTAACGAGTTTTCCACATGACATTACATTGTCAATGATAATGAAGGTACCTTATTGCTACGCGATTTGTCAAAAAGATCAATGGTTCTTTCGACCAAAAATATTCGTCAGATCAGTGTTATGAAAAGGTCAATGATTCTCTCGACCAAGAAGTTTAGGGCAAAAGTTACTTCAATGAAATTATGAAATATTCAATTGTCTTATCGACGAAAAAAGAATTCAGCAAACCGCTACGGGCCGGAATATGCATACGAAATGAAGCCTAGCGAATTTCGACAAACCGTAGTACATGCTCAGTCAACCTCAGAGGCGTGCGGTTGTCACCTAAGTATACTGGAACTTTTAATAAATCGATGGTATATTTTAGGATAACTTTTCTTGTGTCAAGCTGCGAAGAGAATACATAAGAATCGTGAAATTAGTCAACTTTATCAATAATCGCTTTGGGGTTATTCTAATATCGTCTGTTGCTGGTAATCTATATTGGATATGCATAGAAATATTTTATGCTTCCGGGTAAGTAATCCTTACAAATGCTTTTGTAGCCTGCTGGCTAGAAAGGAAGCGTGCCGTGTGCTGTGGGGTTTTAACCCACGCACGCCTTCACTCATCGACGCGGGGTAAAACCCGACTTACACGACAGAGGCCACACAGGTGGCCAAAAGTCCGCAGGCGCCACTGGAAATTCTTCCTGGTACTAACCAGAGGCGCTCGGCAACGGACGTAGGTGCGGCAGCGGCCTTTGGCCGCGGAATAAAAAAAAGGTGTTTGATAAAAACCTAAAAGATTTTTGATCAAAATCCTGATTATACTACAAACCTGCGACATTGATTGTTTTCAGTATCTATCAACAACCGTCATACGATTGTACATCTGATAACATGCAGCAATATCAGTAAGTACACCTACTATGATATAAGATTTATCGGTAACATCAAAATTGGATGGCAGGAAAAAAGTTATTGTCATAATAAATTATTTCTTAGGTTTTGTATGTACAATGATCTGAATATACTTTCATTCACAGGTTCCAGTTAGGAATTATAAAGTATATTTACTCAACGATTTCCTTCTCTTTAGTAATTACTAGGGTACTAGTTGTACTACATCTTGCTGCAAGAGTACAATCTAAAGCCCTAGCGCCAGCATTAGTTCTATATCAGATACCCAATTGCAAATTCAGTGCGGAGGCAAGTATGTTTTTGGTTATACTAAGATTGCTGTTTTGAAGATTGACCGTTTATAAATTTTCATATAATTATAGTCCATTGAAATATTACAATTTAAGGACCGAATATTGCATTTTTAGAGGACGCAATTTTATTTTTGGGACATGTGTGTGGGGGGGTCAATAGAAGCTTAACCTCAAGTTTGTGGGGTCGCTACCCTTGTCCCCCGGCCACCATCTTGGAAAAAGGGGTGAAAACAATTTTTTCGCGAAATCTCGGAACATATGCGTCTTACAAAAAATTTGAAAAGTCATAATTTGTAGCAAATTGTTTTGCCTACAAATATGTTCATATTACTTTTTGCCCTAAATTAAAAGTTTAAGAAGTTATAAGCAAAAAGTGAGAAAAATTTTAACACTAACACCTAGTAACATTCATGCTGAATTATTTATGCTTTCGATTGTCGGCACTTAGTGTACATAATAATACATTCTGAATAAACTCACTAATACATTCGACAATTTTCATTATTATTTAAAATTTTGACCGGTTTCCCCGAATATATGGCATTATCAAAGGTATTCACTTTCACACTACACGCTATATATCACTTTCTAATTAATATTCCTGAGATGATTCATATAGAGATTCCTTTGATGAAATGTGAGATCTTAAAGTAGCCTACTTACCTACTTTAAGATCTCACATGTTTTTTAAATAACATCAATTGTTATAGGTATCCAATAAAGCAAAGAAATAGAGGTTAATACTTGTTCAGAATGTTATTTTGTTCCTATAAATACATATTTGGATTCTGCATAGAACTTGGCACTCATTTAGATCTCCATTCTTTTTGCGGTGAAGCCCACAGCCAATCATAATTTTTGTATTGAACTTGGCTCTCCTTTTTTTACATTTAGGTATGTTTTTGGTGGCATAAGAACAACACAGCATATACTCGTATGTAGGTAACTCCAAATTAAAAAAAAATATCGGAATCCGATGTTCTTCTTTTTGAACTGATATAATAATTTATACTTATTCAATCGTCAATCGACTACGCGACACGCATTTTATTATAATTTATTATATTATTATTTTTTTTACCCGGAGGATTTTTTACACGATATTTTATAAAAATATTGTAAGTAGGTAGTTAATTTCTGTTTGAGTAGGTAAATAATTATTTTTACAAGTTTTTATTTACTTTCACCTGCCCCGATGTCCGTGTGTAATCATATCTTGCAAATTAAATTTAACACACTTCCCGGTTTCCGATTGAACTGAAACCTTGCCCGCGTATGTAAATCACATGACAATGCAATATTATGATGATAAAAGCTTGATCAAAAATATTTTTTTTCGGCAATAAATTCACACTTTAAAATGTCACACTAGGTACTAGTTTAGGAAAAGTATTTAGCTTTAGATAATACTTGAAAAAGATTTCAGACTGGTGACTACGAAACCAATGCACGTAACCCAGGTAACAAGCCCAAGCCAAAGCCAACCTCGAGAAACAATGCAACTGCAGATTTATAGAAGAGGCTCTGAAAATACTTTTCGTTTCATTTTGTCCTTTGGTGAAAAGAGTGATTTTGTGTGTGAAAATTTAAGTTTTAGTTTGTATTATTTTATTATTTTTGTTTGTATTATTTTAGGTTCAACAATACATATCACTAATCAAAACCTGCAGAATTTCCCTCAGTGGTTTGAAGTTTTTCGACCTGACTCGAGTCATGATTTTATCGGTTTGTATAACAGTGACGCTAAGAAAATTACAGGAGAAAAGTAGTTGTATAATATGCCTTTACCTATCCTTTTGGAGAACAGGCGTAATTATTCATATGTATGTGTACTATTCAGTAAAATGAGGATCAGAAATAAAAGTCGTATCGTTCTTCATGTGGTTTGAAATCCAATTGTCTTTATTATAAGCGAACATCCACACATACATTGGTGTTGCCATTGTAATGATCAAAATTTCACATTCATCATTCATAATAGTATGGAAATTGGGGTAGGTACCTACGAGAAATTATTAGAAGGCTTAACGAAGAAAAATTATAACTTCCTGCGGTTGGGAAATGTTTGCGTGGGAAGTTACATTTCGCTCGTGTGTTAACTTTTTAAGCTCAGATCATCCCTGTCACAGAACTTCGAACTTTCCAACGATGTTAAGGGAAGCACAAGTCGACAGTTTTTCGTTATATTTTTATTTATTAAAAGCAATGAGTTTGCTTCTACTATTCTCGAATGTCATCGGCAGGACTCGAGCCCACGGCCTTTTCCTAACCAGGGGTCTCTGACCACTGAACTACGATCAATACCGATATCATCCAATCTTTGCTTCATATATTATTACAATTTCTAGATCAGGACATTTCAGATTTTGTGACTAATTTTCTATTTAAATATTCGTAATATTCGTAACATATAACGATCGTTGATAAATGGCTAATCTGGTTCCTGAGTACCTACCTACCTACTGCTCAGATAATGGGCTATTTACTTTTGAATCCTGTGTTTTAAACAGAACCTTCGTATAAATAAAACAAAAAAAAATTCTGTATTTAAAAAAAAATATTTTATGACTGTTCTGTTAAAAATATCTTTTTTGTTTCAGTCACTTGGAACGATAGTTACTTATGAAGTGGTACTATTTCAATTTAAGTAATATTTTAAAGTGTCTACCATGTTGTTGGCAAACCACAAAACAATTTATAAACGATATTTTGTAATGTAAATATTTTTAGTATATAATTGTTGTATATTGTAATTCTTATTGTAAATAAAGTACCATTACAACACAATACAATTTGTAGAAATAATAACTGGCGACAGCGGGGTTATTTTTCTCATCATTACAGAACCAGACTAGATTTAAAAGCGACTAGCTGACTCGACAGACGTTGTAATTTGAGGTAAAACCATGTGTACTTCCTACACATGGTTTTATTTTACTTTTCTTGTAACGTGTATCTTGTTTACGTCGCTTCTGTGTTTGTGAAATAAACGTCTTTTCTTTCTTTCTTTACTACATTAACTGTTGTAAAGTTTTCTAATGTTTGCTTAATTTTCTTAATATTTTCTATCCCTTCCTGACCTGACCTTCTCCTGGCAATAGCTACGAAATCAGTCCAGCCGTTCATGCGCTATGCAAAAAAAAATAGGGATTATTTTTCATATTATAAGGTAGATTTAAATAAGTGCAAAGTTGATTAGTTTAAAAAAATAATAAATTATAAATAATAAAATAAATATTTTTTCATAAAATAAGTAATTTTTTTTATCCTTATCGTCCAACCAAAAGCCAGGCATATGACTCCCTCAACGAATGTCACAACATTCGGCTTTGAACCGTGATAGTTAGAAAGTTGAACTTTTCACAGATGATGTATGTCTGTTGCATAAATATTTAGGGGGGCTCCCATAAAATAAACGGGCTATGACTAACCGTCAAACCATTTTGTCACACCAGTGGGGACAGAAGATTTTTTTTCTTCACCGTCACACTATCTAGTGTGACTGGCGAGAAATAAGTGGATCCTTGGACGGGGTATGACTAACCGTCACACCATTTTGTACATACATGCAACTTATGTTGTTACGAGTATGTATTCCTGGTACATTTGAGGTTTGTGTCTTCTGTACTCGGTGCACCTGTTGACATATTTCTTTATTTTTCATCGGGACAAAAAGAAATATCATGCGCTTACAACTTATTTAGTCCACAACTTTTACTAAGCACTATTGTTAGTTAAACTGCAAAAATCCGCAAAAATAAAAGTGGGCTCTCAGTACACACATACACCAGTATGGATATATCTTACCAGAGCCGCTTGGGTCCCTTAGCTCTCTATTATAAGATACACAAACAACAAAAGTACTAGGAGTACAGAACTACAAAAGAGCACTCGCCAACTCTTATCTCGCTCAGTTTGGTTTATTCCAAATGTGTTCGAAGAAGTTTTGTTCAGAAACCGTTCACCTTTGATGGTGCTTAAAAATGTCACATTGATTCTTGTTTTATGTTTTATTTAAGGTAGACAGAGCTGTTTATTGTACCCATTTTTCTTTAGTCACATTGATGGTTTTAGATAGATGGAGGATTTTATTATAAATGATACGAACCTCGAATAAAATACTAGGACTACAGAATTACATAAGCACTCTCGAAATCTCATTCGAATCTCGATCCGTTTAGTTTATTTAAATGTGTCAACAGGTGCACTGAGTACAAATGAAAATGATTGTCCATTATAAAAGACACAAACCTCAAATACATATATATATATATATATATATATATATAATCAGGAATACATAACAACATAAGAGCCTTCGAGATTTTAATTCTTTTAAATTCAGTGAAAACCGATTGAAAGTTTGAACTTATTATTCTGAAAAAGTAGCAGGCGATCATAACAGAATAGGAGGTTCTGGTTGTATATAAGTAGGCGCCTATAAATGCAAATCCTTAATGTAAAGATGATAGTATGACTGTGAAGAATAAAAATCTTGAGTATCACACTAGTGTGACAGTGAAGAAAAAAATTCTTCTGTTCCACACTGGTGTGACAAAATGGTGTGACGGTTAGTCATACCCCAAATAAACGTAATTTGTTCAGCCATTTTTATAGATAACTAGCGGAATGTACCTACGCAAAAACTTTTCTCGAGAGCCACTCTACCCATTGGTGAATACCCAATTGAAATCCGTTGTGTAGTTTAAAGGTCTAAGTATACATACGGAACAGGTAACTTTGTTTAAAACTATATTATGATGATGGTACGGAACCCTTGTTTTGTTTTATTTCCATTTATTTTTAATTAAAATCGTTTAATACTGTATAAATACTAGTCATTAATTTTATTAGTTATTTCTTTTCCTCTGCAAGTGCAGCATTATCGTCTGTGTATCTAATAAATGTACTGTATTCCCCATGGTTAATAATCCCCCCATAAGTATTTCCTTTAATTATATTTTTAATTGCCCACTCTATGAAAATGTAAATATCAAAGACAACAGAGAACCACGCTGTCTTACACCTTGTCTGTCTTGTCTTTTGGCAATTCTTCTTTCATCTCCTAATTATATAGCTTCTTGGTCCTCATAAAATTTCAAAATATTCTTTCTTTTCTTCTTTCTCTATAGTCCATTACAATATTTTTAATTGGCTTCATCATTAGTTTCCAGTCCACTTGGTCAAACGCCTTTTCTAAATCAATGTTCGCCATATTTCAATTTCAATTTGATTTATTTAATCGAGTAACAAGGACTCTTAATGGGGGGTTCCATTCCATTCTACGGTCAATTACCATTCGCTACGCCAATTTATAGTTTTTCTGGTGTCATTTTGTTGTCTAAATAGTCTGGTACCCTTTTATTGAAAGTAGTGATCAATGGTAAACAGTCACCTGGTTCTCCTGTAGCAATGGGGGTACCGCAGGGTTCAATTTTAGGACCTTTTCTTTTTCTAGTATATATTAATGATCTCCCTCACCTCATAAGAGACGACCACGAGGTAGTTTTGTTTGCTGATGACACTTCTTTAATATTTAAAGTTAAACGTGGACAGCGCGAACTTGACGATGTAAACATTGCCCTCTCTAGGATAGTCCACTGGTTTTGTGCTAATAATTTATTATTAAATGAAAATAAAACTAAATGTGTAAGATTCACCTTACCTTTTTTTTTTTTTTTTTAGTTCCGCGACCACGGCCGCGGCCGCTTTAACGTCCGTTGCCGGGCGTCTCTGGTTACAAGCAGAACGTATTTCCAGTGGCGCCCGGCGGACTTTGACCACCTCTGTGGTCTCTGCGGGGGTTGGGTCGGGATGAGAATCCCGCGTCGTTGGGGTAGGGTTTTATCCCGCGTCAATGAGTGAATCTGGTTGCGTGCTATGGGGCAAAGGCCCCGCAGCACGCAACCCTTCTAGCCTGCTTCTGTAAGGACGACGGGTGGCGATCCCGCCGTCCTCAGGCCCCGATCATGGAGGTCGATGGTCTTGGGCGTAGATGAGTCTGCGGCGGCCTCGCCGCTGACTACGGAACTCGGCGGGGAGGGCACGCTCCCTCTCCCTCTCGGCCGCCTTCTTCGCGAGCACGACTTGCTCGCAGAAGGACACGGCCGCGTTCCACCTACTCCCGCTGGAGACCATGGCTTGAAGCATGGTCTCCAGCAAGAGGGTATCCACGCCCAGACCCACTACGAGGTCCCGGCGCTGACTCGCCCACGCTGAGCACTCCACCAACGTGTGGAGTGCGGAGATTCACCTTACCTAATGTAACACTTGTTAAAACCAGTGTTAAGGTTAGGGATGATATAATAGAATTAGTCGATGACACTGTCTTTCTGGGCATAACGTTAGGCTCCAAATTGCAATGGGGGCCTCATATCGGGAAAATTTCGGCCAGGCTTAGTTCAGCAGCCTATGCTGTCAAAAAGATCCGACAACTTACAGACATTAAAACGGCGCGTCTTGTCTACTTCAGCTACTTCCACAGTATCATGACATATGGCATACTACTGTGGGGTAACGCTGCCGATATTGAATGCATCTTTGTGTTGCAGAAGAGGGCTGTCCGGACTATCTATGGAATGGGGTCTCGGGAGTCATTAAGAGATAAGTTTAAGCATATTAACATCCTTACAGTGTATTCACAGTATATTTATGAAATTTTATTGTATACCCACAAGAACAAAAGTAAATTTGTGAAAAATAGTGATAATCATAATCTAAACTTAAGAAATAAGGATAAACTGGCTGTTCCTAAATTTAGGCTTCATAAAGTGAGTAATTCTTTTGCGGGGAACTTTATTCGAATGTACAATACATTGTCAACCGAAATAGCAAATTTATCTGTTAATAAATTTAAAAAACTAATAAAACGTAAATTGTGCCATAAAGCTTATTATAGTATTAATGATTTCTTAGATGACAAGGCTGCCTGGTTGTAACACGAATTGCTCCTTTCTAAATAACTCTGTATTAGATTTAAGATGAAATATTTTGGAAAAAAGCCGAACTGAGTTTCTTGAGGGCTCTTCTCAGTCTCGTTGCATTTTGGAACCCTCGGTAGAGTCACACCAACTTTTGACGAATCTGAATAATTTTCTAAAAATTTCAAAGATAATAAACGTTATTTTATTTTATTTTATTTATTTTATTTATTTTATTTATTTTATTTATTTTATTGACTGAGTAATAAAAATATGGGTTATATACAACTCATTAACATACTATAACATACATTAACATATAATTATGTATTGCTAAACATACATATACACATAATATTATTACCTGTGTACATAAAATATTGAAATTTCCAAACAAACATTTTTGGATATTTGTGGATAATATTTATTCTGACCAGAAATTCGAAAGCAGATACTTTACCAATTACGTCACCGAAGCAGTCTAAAAAAAAGGAATTGAAGAATTAAATGTAAATATTAACAAATATTTATGTTCCACGTTGATTTCATTTACACACTTTATTAATACACAGTTAAATCGTAGTAATGATAATAATATGTTTTTACAGCAAGCAATAACATGAAGTGCCACAAAAAAACCACATCAATACATTATGACACCTACAATTTTCGGTGATTCTCATAAAATATGTAGGTACCTATCGTTTATAATAACACGGAGTGTAGCTATTCTATTTCAACCTCAATGACGATAGGTCCTCGGTCTAGTATTGACTTTTACTCGCATGACAATCCCCTAAATAAGTAAAACTGAAAGTTACCAAGCTACCGACGAAAATGAAAATTGATGAATTAAATAGTCAAAAACTTCTAGGTAAATATTAACCTCGTAAAATTAGTATCTTCATATTCATATTCATATTTATTTAATCTTAGAACACAGGTACATAATATATTATCTCCAAGATGGCACAGGATATACAAGCTCGAACCATGTTCTACCTATACAGGCATGCAGATTACAATTACCCAGACACATAAAAAGATAATTCTTTATAAGTACGATAATTTAGTGTCTAGGTAATCCTAGACACTAAATTATCGTACTTACTAGCACTATCCAATTCAAATTATAATACCTTACCACATAAATATTTTAATGCCAGTTATTTAACCAAAATTGCATATTAATATTCATTAAAATTGTAAACAAATGTCACGAAATCAATGTATTACAAAGTAACTACAAAAATAATGCTTTTGACAATATTAACTTCAACTTTCACGTTTTATGAATATATCATACTTTTTTACGCCCGACAATTTACAATTACAACACACACCACATACATGTACCTACATAGCTTTGATTGCCTGACGTTTTGGCCATCAATATTCAGCTGTAAAAAATATGGTACCGCTTTAATTTATTAATGCAATTTATCTTGTTAATGTTCGTAAGGTATCATAATAATTAACGTTTGGTGAGGTTTATAATCTAATTTATTTACAGAAGCTTCGCTAGAGTTGGAAAACCTTAATTTCAAATTATTACAAAAAGTGCCAGAGTAAGTATTTATTTTATAGCCCAGAGCTATCTCTGCAACGTACATTCCTAACTCGAGGATTATTCACAGCAACCTTTAAACATCTTGTCAAAATTAGTCCAGAAGTGACCCTGTGAGATAAGAACTTTGCATTAAAAATTATGCGTCACTTTTTTCCAATCGCCAGTAATTACAATAATTCCATTAACCGTTCGAGTGTGATCTTACAATTTTGACAACTTTGATATTGGAAATATTGGATAGAAACAGGCGTTACTTGGCGAAAACGAAACTTTGATATTAATATATCATCATCAGCCTATCACTGTAAATTGCCGAACAAAGGCCTCTCCAATAGTTTTCAGTGTGACTGGTCCATTACCACCTGCATCCATCAAGACCCAGCGCTTTTTTTAGTGGCCGTCCCACACTGTGCCTGCCAGTACCACAGAATACGAAATAGTATGCTAGTACGCGATCTCCACTCGAGAATCTCTTTACCCCATTGACCATCAGAGTTGCCGGGCTTTTGCCACTTTAGTTTGCTATTCCTTTAGCCTAATAATATAATATCTTGGGTTTAAGTAAACCATACTTGGACGTTGATTGCAAGGGTTGGATTGTAAATTACAGAAATCTAGACACTATTAATAAAGACAAACCAAAAATAAACAAATATGAAGACACACGTGAGCAAGGTACCACTCAGTTTAAAAACTTTCAAAATGCTATGAAAGTTTTACTTATAACCGGAACGGTTTTGGGTTTGAATCCGGTTTCCTCATCATTGGATAGCGATGTTTCAAAAATCAGGTACTTCACTACATTGTAATCTATATTTTTATAATATAGCTGAAGAGTTTAGAAAAGTTTAAAAGTTAGTATTTAAATAACAGTTTAATTGTTCTGTTCTAGATTTACAATCTATTCGTGGAAGTTCCTATACTCGATAGGGAGAGCTACAGCTCAAACTATGGCTACAGGATTCGCTTTGTACGCAGTGATCCTTTCTCCTGGCATTTATACATCGTCTCTAGGTACGTAACAGACAATCACGCCTACATCCCCGAAGGGGTAAGCCTAGGTGCATTATACATCTACGTATGCCAATAGTTTTGTTAACCCTACGTAATAGCACAGTTTACGTAACGTAATAGAACCTTAGACAGATAAGAAAACCTATGTCAACTATTTTTCTAGCAAATAAACGATTTGATTTGATTCAGTAATAGGGGGCAAGTATAGTAGAGGAGGGAGGGATGCTAAATGTGTAGTCACTCTAGCGTCGCGAAGACCTATTAGAATGGGTAAATAGATGACAGGAAGCATAAATGGTCTAATACTAAAACATTACATTTCCACTCTTTGTGGTGGGGTAAACAGCTACGGAGTTTTAAAATTGTAAAAGTAACAATGACACATTTAGGTACATACTCGAGCGCGTCAGATATTTATGTTCCAAAATGTCTTTGATATGAAATATATATTAGACTGTACGATTAACGTGGTGGGGGTTGATACTCCAAAAATTAAAAAGATACTCCATAAAATTGGATGTCATTAGAGTGAATTATTTAAGATTTATTCTAATGGCTAAGACACTTATCATTGATACCGAAGGACGCCGTTTCAATCTACATTATAGACCATAGTTTTGGCGATTATAACGAATCATATTTATTAAACACTTTTCCGTGAAAACGTTTTCTCATTTCCGCTTCTCGTGGGAACACTTTAAAAAGTAGCCTGTGTTATTCAGGGATAATATAGCCGTTTAACTTACCTAATAGCTAACCAAGTTGTTACGGAGCCTATTCCATTTAAACAAACAATTAAATGTTTTCTCTTTATCCGATCAAACCATGTCGTCGACGCGCTCACCTATCGCGGACGTAATTACGAAAAGTAAATAGGTACACACATTCGGAAATGTGTGCTCTCGGTGTTCTGAGTGCAAAGTTATTATTAACGAGATGTTAGCCTTTGTGAGTAACAAGGTGGATACAGTACCTGAGACGGGCATTATACAGATTTGTGTTAGTGCTTACACGAGTGATGAAATTAAAACCGCGCGAAGCATAGTGTATCAGCTGATGGCACCTACGAAAAAATACATGCGATGTAAGGAAGGCGGTGACCAGAAAAGTATTAAGGAGATTACAAAGATCATAAAAGCATTTCAGCCTGATGCCCTACCCTCCTTTGTAGCTAAAAATCTTAATAAGTTACCAAGTGTTTCATTTGATTATATAGACTTAGTTTATTTTTTAAAGGAAATGTCTTTATTAAAACACGAAGTAGCTTGTCTAAAAGCTAAAGGGGATGAAAATTACCATGGATCATCTACTGATATTGACGTAATAAAAAAGGAAATTGAGGATATTAAAATAATGTTAACTGATCTTCGGACTCCATCTCAATCTAGTTTGCTATGTCAGGACAGCAGTGCTCAATACGTTGATTCGAACAATTTATCAATGTATGGTGATGTGGATGAATCGAGTGCTCAGTGTCCGCGTGGTGTCGAGCCTAGTACTTGACCGGTACGTGTGCGTTCTCCAGCGCCCGCGCTGGCCGCTCTGGCCCCATTGGAGCCTGTGCAGCCCGCGCCGCCGCGCCGGTCGATGTGTCGTCGTGCCGATTGAACTGTGTTAGCGTGCCGAAACATCAACATACAGGGATATAGTAAACTGCACAACGCCTGGGTTGCGTACAGATAATGAAGCTTTCACTGTGGTGTCTAGGAAGAATTCTAGCTACAGATATAGGAACACACACGGTACATTACAGAATTCTGCCTGCAAGGTAAAGGAATTGGAAATGAACGAAAACTGTTATGATGTTCAACTGTTGAAGCAGACTCGAGAAACCAGTTTTAATTCCTTTAAGATAACATTACTGAGTTCTAGTTTACCCTCATTTCTCCAAAAGGAATTTTGGCCGGAAGGGTTGGTTTTTCGACGGTATCGACCGCAGCGTTCCCATGAGTATAAGGACTCAGTCTTAACCCATAAGCGTTATGGTGATACAACTAAAGGAGAAGTTTACTTTGGCGAATTTCAACTGTCAGGGACTGAAGAGGTCGGTTCAGCATGTGCATGATCTGTGCACGAGTTCCGATATTGTGGCACTGCGGGAGACCTGGCTTATGCCACACGATCTAGGTTTCGTGAATACCATAAACTCGGAGTTTAGTTGTTGCACCAAGTCATCTGTCGACACCTCAGCTGCTCGTCTTTAGCGTGTACACATGCCTACTAACGACGAGGACAATTTACCGGAATTTATTGCAGTGCTTAGCCGAAATTAGTGCGGTAATCGAGAGTGCGGAGACCGAGACTGTGATAGTGTTGGGAAACTTTAACGCTCACCCACTGACTCTTTTCGGAAAGGAGCTTGTGTTTTTCTGTGATGTGATGTTTACGTTGTATATACCTCGAGAGACTGGAACCGGATACATTCACGTATATTAGTGATTTGAACGGTGCATGCCGTTGGTTGGACCATTGCCTGGTGTCGGAGGCCGCGGCTAGTGTGGTAACTGACTTGTATGTGGACTATCGTACGTACTGCTCTGATCACTTTCCACTTATCTTGAAGTGTAACCTTGGTTTGATTCAACCTAAAGTTACCTGTATTGAGAAGCAAAAAAATAGTTTAAGACATGTTTGGGGGAATAGGAATGAGTCACAGAGACAAATGTATACTGACTTCTGTGATGTGGCTTTACAGGGTTTTATGAATAAATATAATTTTAATGTAGTTGATAATTCGATTAATGCGTATTATAATGATAGCTCATATATAGATAATTTATACCATGACTTAATAATAGTGTAACAAGAGGCAGCTGTGAGTATCTCTGTGACCAAGTTTAATAAACGTAAAAAATTGGTAGGGTGGAATCTTCATGTCAGGGAGGCCCGTGAAAAGGCCAGGCAGAATTTTCTGGTCTGGGTACAGTTTGGTAGGCCGCGCTCGGGATTTTACTTTGAGGTAATGAAAAAGACTCGCAGTGAGTTTAAAGCCTCCCTAAAATATATTCAAAAGAATCAAGATAAAATTAAGCTAATGTTGGCTCGTCATCGTAGTGCAGGTAATTTCGTAGATTTTTTGGAAACGTGTAATAAATCGAAAATAATAAGAATGTATTACCTACCAGTGTAAGGGGTGAGAATTCTTCGAAGGAATTTGCTAACATTTTTCACAGACATTTTTAATGTTAGTCACCAGACCTTATCAAATACAAGTAGCACACAGGTATACACCCCGCAGGTGCGTCAGGTAGCGGAGACCGAACGCCTGACCATAACAGCTAAACAAGTTGCGGATATTGTGTTAAGTATGAAACGTGGTCGGTCTCCGGGACATGACGGACTGAGTATAGAGCATTTGTTGTATGCGGGTCAGCATATTTGTGAGGTGCTGGCGCGTTTGTACACTTTATGTATGAGGTGTTGTCATCTCCCTGGTGAATTGCTTCGGACAATAGTCGTCCCTATTATTATAAATAAAACGGATGATATCTCGAGTGCGGATGATTATAGACCTATTTCCTGATCATGGCCAAGGTGCTTGATCGAATAATCCAGTCAAATTTGGGGGTTTTACCGTACAACGATGGGCAGTTTGGTTTTCGCCCTCATGTCTCGACGGATATGGCAATTTTTTAGCTTAAGCAGGTGGTCCGCTACTACACGCAGCAGGGAACGTCAGTATATGCTGTATTCCTCGACTTGTATTCCTTGTATTCCTCTATACCACAACGTCTTATGGTGAAAGTTACGGCATGAAATGGGGGTCCGATCAGATGTGGTTGATCTTCATGAAGTTTGGTACAGGAACCAGTCAAGTAATGTTAGGTGGGGCTCTGAGCTATCGGACAGTTACACGTTAAAGTGTGGGGTGAGGCAAGGTGGGCTCTCCTCTCCTGATCCATCTACGTGAATGATTTGATCGAGAGACTGAGTACTACCCTAGGTGCGGCTCAGATTGGATGGCAGATACCTCAACAATCTGAGCTACGCAGATGATATGGTTCTGCTCTGTCCCTCGATTAAAGGCCTGACGAAGCTACTGGCGATTTGTGAGGAGTATGCCATGGAGCATGGCTTGGTTTATAATGTGAAGAAGACTGAGATGGTTATATTTAGGTCGGGTCGTGGTCCTGAGGTGGTTCCTGAAGTGTATATTGGCGGGCGACCTGTTAAAGTAGTGCAAAGTTGTAAATACCTCGGGCATATCGTCACGTCAGTTTTAAAAGATGATCTTGCTTGACATAGAACGTCAAAGAAGATCGTTGTGTATCGTAGGCAATATGATCGCAAGAAAGTTTTACACCTGATGTGAGGATTACACTCTTTAGGTCGTATTGCCAGTCGTTTTACACGTGTCAACTATGGACCAATTACACCAAGAGGTCTCACGATGGCATTAGAGTCACTACCAATAACATCTTTAGACATCTAATGGGCTTGAAGCGGTACTGTAGCGCCTCTGTAATGTTTACTGAGGCCCGTGTTGACTCTTTTAATGCTATCCAGAGAAAGAGAATAGCCTCTTTCATGTCCAGAGTTGACACCTGTAAAAACCAAATTATTAGGAGTTTGTCAGACCGCCTTGATTTGTCTGATACGCTTAAAAAATGGCTGAGCATTATCGCCTATGATTGAGATATTATTTATTTAGTTTAGAATAATATTGTATAATTAGTTTGTGATGAACTGGCCCACTAAGTGACAGGATAAGGATAAACAGAGAACGATTGTTTTTGTATTACAGTAATATAGGCACTTCAAATGTTCTATGCACTCTCGATGCGTTCGATATTAAATTCCCTCACTACTGTTTCAGGTCAAGCTTCATTTTGCATGACAACTTGGTGTTCAACCCTTATATTTATGCGAATCGCCACTAAATGGGAAAGTCTGATCAAAGAGATATATAACTGTAACTTGGACAAATACGTCGACCCGAATTTATCGTTTCGGTGCAATTTAACATGTGTTGTATTTTTAATTTTGGGTTCAAGTAAGTTTAAATGAAATTCTGATTTTGATGGTTTTTCTATAAACACATTCACAGAAAACCCACATCTTTATACATGCTGTCCCAAGTCTTTATATTTACGTTGTACTTTATACAACAGTTACTGGCGAAATGTAGGAGTATTTTTTTCTTTATTAATTTATTGCCAGGCTACTTGAGAAGAGTTACAGATCTTTTATTAACTTATTCTACGGCCCATAGATATGTATCTATGGGCCGTAGAATAAGTTAATATAAGATCATTATATAAGATCAAGGTATGTACCTTAAAACTAAAAATACATACAATTATATCTTATAGTATGATATATCATATTATAAGTGTTTATATATAATATAGTGTGTAGTCGTTCCTGACTGTGTGGTGTTGTGTACACTATAATGTATAGTATATATATATATATGTATATATAGGTATAGACATACCATAGATATAGTAATTAGAAAGATACACAAAGACATTTCGGGTCTCCCTTGTTTGACTGAAAGGAATTTGACAAATGTTCACTTTCCAAAATATTTCATTTGCCAATTTATTACTTAGCAAAAAATCTACTCACAAAAAATTGTAACGCAAACCTAATGTTTGGGAAATGAACATTTAAACTATAACTTGTTCACCAACTAGTACTTTTAATATTTTTTATTTAGTCAAATATTTCAGTTGGAATAACAGTTTTTAACTCTTTTTTCTATTAATGCAAGTCGTTTCTAGCACTCACCGGCCGCTGCCGCGGCACCGCTCGCTTCGCTCGCTCGGCTTGAGCGTAGGAGGTCACAATTTTAACCTAACCTTACCTACCCATTTTGTTTAAAGAACTCTTTTTTCTAAAAATGCAAGTCGTTTCTGGCACTCGCCGGCCGCTGCCGCGGCACCGCTCGCTTCGCTCGCTCGGCCCGTGCGTAGGAGGTCACAGTATTAACCTAACCTACCCATTATGTTTAAAGAACTCTTTTTTCTATTAATGCTAGTCGTTTCTGGCACTCGCCGGCCGCTACCGCGGCACCGCTCGCTTCGCTCGTTCGGCTCGTGCGTAGGAGGTCACAGATTTAACCTAACCTAACCTAACCATTTTGTTTAAAGAAGAAATTAATTGTTTATTGTCTATTTATTATTCTATATATGAATATTATTTTATTGTTTATTGTCTGAAGATTTTTTGCTGTAATCAATCATTTGATTAAAGACCAAATGCCATAATGACATTATACTTGGTAATATTTTGGCAAGTAAAAATTTGTCCAAATAAAAATATGCGTATACTAAAATCATTCGAAATATTTCAATGGTATAAAAAAGGTTGCTAAAATTTGTTTGGGTAATGAAATATTGTCAAAATCTTTTCGGCAAAACGGCAGGCACCCAGACATGCAGAGGCGATCCCAAAATCAAAATGCAAATGTGTGGGTGAAATAGTGTTGTGTACAAAGTACACAAAATAATATCGATAGTATTGAGACTTATTTCTAAGTAATACAATAGAATCTCACTAAACCGTTATACTTTTCGGTTACCTCTGCTTTTCGCACTGGCATTAGTTCAAAAAACCAGCCAAGTGCGTGCCACCCTCTCGCTGGGGACCATGCTGCAAGCCATGGTATCCAGCGGGAGTAGGTGGAACGCAGCCATGTCCTTCTGCGAGCAAGTCATGCTCGCGAAGGAGGCGGCCGGGAGGGAGAGGGAGCGTACCCTCCTCGCCGAGTTCCGTAGTCGGCGGCCAGGCGGGATCGCCACCCACCGTTCTTACAGAAGCAGGCTAGAAGGGTTGCGTGCTGCGGGGCCTTTGCCCCATAGCACGCAACCAGATTCACTCACTGACGCGGTATAAAACCCGACCCCAGTGACGCGGGATTCTCGTCCCGACCAAACACCCGCAGAGACCACAGAGGTGGTTAAAGTCCTCCGGGCGCCACTGGACATACCTTTTGCTAGTAACCAGAGACGCTCGGAAACGGACGTTAGAGCGGCAGCGGCCTTTGGCCACGGAATTAAAAAAAAAAAAAAAAAAAAGTGCGTGCCGGGTCACGCATAGAATAGGGTTCCATAGTCATGTTATAATAGCCTATAACTCCTGATCTTAAAATCAAAGAGAAAAAAAGGCATCTTCTCTTCATGTGTAAAATAGGCAACCCAAAAAAAAAATGTTTCCATTATTTTATTGTAGCCCTTGGTCACTGTTATAAATCCTTTTACGTTTAATTTTTCTAGCTTTAACCGTTTAGGAAGAAAGCCGACATGGACAGACTGAAGTACTGACATGACTAAACTATGTTTCTTTAAGTTAGTTTAGGATTTAGGATATTATATATTCAAAAGTTTATTTTATTTTTGCATAACATTATTACCATGAAACAGTTCACCTTGGTGAAAACTGCATCAAAATCCGTTGCGTAGTTTTAAAGATCTATGCATACATAGGGACGGACCGACTTTGTTTATACTATGTTATGATTTTATGAAATCAAATAAAAATTTGTCTATTCTAATGTCTCTGGGAACCTTCCTAGTCGGCAATGACGCGGAAGATTTTTTGAACGATATTTTGTTATGTAAATATTTTTAGTAAAATAATTATGTACCTATATTGTAAGTCTTATCTATACTTATAATAAATCTGTAGAAGTGAAAATTCTGGACAAAGAAAATATCAAAAAAAATAAATGGCAGGGGGTGTTACTAGACCGACAACGAACCCAAAAATGTGATTAAAATTTTTTTTGTCTGTCTGTCTGTCTGTTCGGGCATCACGCAAAAACTACCGGTTCGATTACGATGAAACTCTTTCCCACGCTCTGTTGGTCTATATGGGGCACACTAAAAGTTTTGCACATCTTGCTAATCGGAACTATTTGAATTTCGAATGTTATATTTTTTTAAATGTTGCAACCTTCTTAGTAATAAAAAAAAACAATTGGCGGAAAATCATTTGTCAATTGTTTTTTATCAAAGTTCATCATTACATCATTACATCAAAGTTTTACGTATGCAACGAACATGGAATTAAGTCGAAAAGATTTTAGAGCGATGATTTTTTATGATTTTAAAAGTTCTCTCTCTCTGCAAGACTGTGCCGCTCGTCTTCAAAATGCTTTTGGGAGAGAAGCACCTTGTTTGAGCACCGGGAGGCGATGGTTTGCTGAATTTGAGAGAGGTCGAGTTTCTTTACATGACGAATTTCGTGAAGGGCGGCCTTCAACTACCGTCAACGAAAATAATGTGGCTACTGTTAAGCGGTTAATTGAAGAAAACCCGCGGATTACCTATGAGAAAATTCGAGGACTATTGGGGATTGGTATGAGTCAAATCCAGAAAATTTTACACGAAGAATTGAAAGTTCGGAAACTTTGTTGTCGTTGGATGCCTCATGAACTGACAGCGGAGCAGAAGCGGGCTCGCGTGGAATGGTGCTCACAGATGCTACTGAAGTACGACCACGGACATTCTAATGCTGGTTATGACATTGTCACAGGAGACGAAACGTGGATTTATTTTTTTGAACCCGAAAAAAAAACAGCAATCTTGTGAATGGGGGTTTGAAAATGAGAACAAGCCAACAAAAGTGAGGCAGGCGAGAAACGTTGGTAAAAAAATTATCGCGTTTTTTTTTCTCAGCTACGGATCCCATCTGTACAATTCCACTTAAAGATCAAAAGAGTGTTAATGCCGAGTGGTATTCTACCATTTATTTACCCAGGGTGTTAGAAAAAGTTCGCGAAAGACGACCCAAAAGCCGCGTTCTCCTACATCATGACAACGCTTCTTCACACACGGCCAACAAAACAAAGTCATTCACCCATCCTGCGCATAGCCCCGACCTAGTACCCTGTGATTTCTGTATTTCCCCAAAATCAAAGATTTGATAAGAGGTTTCACTTTTCCCAACTCCGAAGAGGCAGTGATAGCGTTCAATCATCACGTAGAAAACATGCCTTCAGATATGTGGTCTCCTGTTTGAAAAAATGTTTAAAATGTAAAGGAGAGTATTTTGAAATATAATAATATTTTGGTTTTAACATGTTGTTTTTGTAAGTTGCGCAAAACTTATAGTGTGACCTACGTATTAAGGGAGCGAAGCGAGCGGCATCCCAAGTCTCTGGTCTATACATGGCACCTTTTGGCCAAAACTCTTCTTTAAGGAATATGTCAAGATGATAAGTCGGCACCCTAACCACGAACGGCTTGAAGTTCGTGTTGTGGAGCGACTCCAACCACTCGACTCTCAAGGTTCAGTTGGTCTTCGTCCTGATGTACTCCACGATCTTGTTGTCCTTCGTGGAGTGATGAAGACGGGACACGTACAGTAACGTACTCGGTATCGCCTCAGTCTCACAGTTGGTTCCGCAAAACTCCCTGTTTCGGGCTTATTGTCGTTTCCAGGCGCTTTGAGTATTCTCACTAGAGCCTCGTCTCTTGATCAGCTGGTGCAGGGTGTGTAGGTGAGTATGATTTGGGCTATAGAGACGTTGACAGGCTCCTAACCATTCCTCCCGTTTTATTAAAAATAGTTACAAATAATTACACCTGTTTCAAAAACCGATTAGCAGAGGTATAATGTTAATATAACTACTGCTTATCAGTTTTTAAAATAGTCTATTAAAGTTCAAAATTTCTATATGATATTAAGTACTTACATACTATTCCCTATTCTGTGGTAATATAGACTAACTTATTGTTATGTACGGGATACGTCTGTTACATAATAAAAATATACCTCTGCATATCCACCGTCGATACAGGTAGTTCAGTAATGCATACTGTTTTTTTAGCGGAATACACATTATCAACGATCAGGGCGATAGCTGAAGTATTAGATTGTTCTATCGAAAAAAATAGTTTGTATGAAAAATATACAACAAGGCCCTTCCTTTGGTCAATGCGTAGATTCGATGCTGATCCTCCGCACGTTTTACCAATGGGTATCATACTGCAGGTAGGTGTTTAATTTAATAATAGTTATTTAGGTTCCTACATAAATTCTAAAAATCCTAAAAAAATTAATGCTATTAATTAATGCTAAAAAGTTTTTTCTTAAAAAAATTTTTTACTTACCATTGTTTCCTACATAAATATTATAAATATACCTATGTAAATACTCACTTTTAAACTTTCGCGGTTTTACGGGAATAAACACGAAACATGACATAGATTATGTACGTATGGTGTAGTCACATACGGGCCACCGGCCACCGGCCACAACCACAATACACCACCACCGGCATACTTTCTGTAGTTTTCATACATTTTATAATGGATTCACCGCACAGAATTGCAACCTACCGCCCGGTGACCATCACATGCTTCTAATCGTCCCCAACTGCTTCTTGTGGCTCGCATCAGCCTCTAACCGCAGACACATATCAATTTCCACCCTTCTCTCCCTTAACTAACATGTTCGAGACAAAATCTTTTTCATTAGAGTTCATTGAAATACTGCGGGCACTGCGAAGTTCAAAAAAAATAACGGCCGCAGAACTTTTGGTGCTCGTTCTGCAAGTGTGGCCCGTTTGCAGTGACATTATAAATTAGATAAAGGCGTGTTAATTCTCGTAATAGGAATTACAATAGACATAAATATTCATATAAATATATAGCTTTTTATAATTTTCTCTGATACTCTGATCTCTTTCAGATAAATCACATGATGATGGGTGCAATTTGGACATACTCAGATACCTGTATTATTTGTATAAGCCTTTATCTTGCTTCTGTTCTTAAGGAAATCAATAAGAAGATCCTATGGGCCGCAGAAAAGGTTGTCTTAAGAATGATAATATTCAGTTTTTCTTCGGGATAAGTCTTCAGTTTCAAAAGCCGATGTCGATCACATCGGCTTGGAAGATGGATCATTTTTCTAACTTTTAGACATGATTTTCATTTGCAGGACCTTACTACCTAAAAGTCTGATTGATCTGAAATTTGTAATGATAGTCTTTTCGGGGGTTTATAATTTTAAATGTAAAAAATTATGATTTATGAGAATATCTGAATAATCGATTTAATTAACGACTTACTTTTTAGACCTACGTTGCTCCATCAATGTGGGGTACACTTCGAGAGGAGTACAGTCGAGCGACTCATCTTATCAGGCATTTCGATGATGTATTCAGTTGCCTTGTACTTGGATCGTTTGGCACTAATCTATTCTTTATATGTTTGAAGTTTTTTACCGCTTTGGAGTAAGTATTTTTAAACATACCTAATAGGTATTTTTTAATAATCTTTTTAAATTACAGTATCGGACGCACCATTAACATAGCGAGTTAAATGCGTTTTGGGTCTTACAAAGTAATCCACAGGCATCTACTTGTCTGCCTCTCACTACTCATGTGCTAAGGTCTGGTAATACTGATGACCAAAATAGAAAAAGGATTGCTCGGATAGATCGGTCACTTAGAAAGAATGAATAAAAGAAGATCTTGGAAACTGATTCAGTATCTAGAGGGGTCTTTATTTACAATAAGAATTACAATATACAAAATAAACATAATTATAGACTAAAAATATTTACATTACAAAATATCGTTAATAAATCCTCCGCGTCATTGCCGACTGGGAAGGTTCCCAGAATGCTGGCTGTATTGCCACGTTGGATGGCGATGCTTATTCTTTGGGCCAGAAAATAGCCAGCCTTCTGGTCCTGAGAAGCATCGATTAGGCGTTTAGCAATGTCTCTATAAAGGCGGCGAGCACTAGGACCCCATGACCCCAGTGTCTCAACCCCAAATGGCTCAAATATGTAATCACCTGCTAGGTTAGCGTATTTACGCCGTTTAAGGCCTTCAGCCGATGCAGCAGCAGTGCCGGCACATCCGGATGTGCTTGGAAGGTGTGAAGGTGCTAAGGTGTCAACGCATGTAGCGTCCCACACCAAAGGCCTTCCTATCTTCCACGGTAGCCAGATAGTTACTTTGGAGGATACAACATAAGGGACCAAGAGAAATAGGGATTCATTTTTATACGAGTATATAGAGATACTGTACCTGTATTTTATATTGCAGATACGGTATCGAACAAAGTACAATAAATTCGAGAGTCTGTCATAATTATCCCAGTGGGTAAGTGTTAAGTCTGATTTATCAAACTTCTGTAGTCTCTGAATGAACTTATTGTCTGTCTAAAAATAAACAAGTATCTACACTAAAAGCAAAAACTTTATTTCTGTATTCACAGACAATTTAAAAATATTTATTTGCTGCAGGTATTTGAAAGGTTACGAATATGTCCTTGACCAGATTTATTGTTTACTTTTCTTGCTCATAAGATTCTTAACTGTGGCCCTCGTGGCTGCCAATGTCAACGTGGTCTCGATGGTACCAGCATCAGCTCTGTATAAAGTGCCATCATGTTCTTATTCTGTTGAGGTTTGTATAACTTAGATACTTAAAAGGACACAAGTGGGTAATTCTATAGCTACCTCTTACATCTTTTGACGTACTACAACAATCTCTCACCCGAAAGTTCTCATATACCCGAAAGTTACCAAGTTTTAAAACTACTACTTAAGTTATGAGGACTAACAGGATGGTTAAAAAAATAACGTCAACTATAGCTTAGGTCTGATCACGCAGTGAAGATGAGTGAAATGAGTTATATACAGAAGAAAAAGAAAGAGTAGACCTAACGGGAAAGTTAAGTTTAACCCTCGAATAAACACACTTCTTTGTAACAGGTGCAACGATTTTTGGATCAGGTCCATGACGATGTGGTCGCTCTCAGTGGATTGGAGTACTTTTACATCACTAGAGGCTTAGTTCTATCGGTATGTACATATCTACAATCACGTTACAATCACGCACCTACTTTCACGTTTTTACCCATTGCTGATAATTGTCAGGTTCTTTACTTCCTGGTTTTTCTTGTAAATCTTAGAAAGTAGTAAAAAACTAGAAGCAATCATGTTGACATTCACAAGTTCGTCCTGGCGTACCAAGCGCAACCTAATAATTATCAGGCAAGTAGATAATTCCTCTGTAAGTAGCTGGTAGGCCATTAATTCTGGGAAAAACATGGCCTACCATCAGTTAGCATGGTACAGACCTCAATTAATAGAAACGTAAAAGTAGGATTGTAGACTCGGGATTCTGAAGGCTTTGGTTGCAACTGGTTTGTGCAGTGTAGCACCTGCAAATCTTTCGGGTAGGTAACCCGAATCTTCCATAAGTAATGAATGTGTATAAAAATGTATATAATATGGTTTCAGGTTGTTGGTACTATACTAACATACGAACTGGTACTTCTACAATTCAATAGTGAAGAAGTAATCACCACTTGAAGATTCATCCACCCTTCTCTAATGTCACCACACAACTGAATTAGTGAAAATAAAAAAGTTGGAAAGCTTTTCTTTGTTTTATTAACTTAAATAACTTACTTATCCAAAAAGTATTGCTACTACCTATTGTTAGACGGAAAAATCGAATCAACTACAAATGTGACTGCGACGCGAGTATATCACTAAGATATAGATTTGTACCCTCACTCACTATTGGTGGTATTCAAGATGCATTGGTAGTAATAAATATTAAATATTGTATAACACGTCCACGTTAAACTATTATTTAACACTAAGCTATCTACCTATGAAATATTATATGAGATGAGATTTAAAGACTTTCACATAATAATAAAACTGTTAAAATAAAATTTCCAATTGCTAAAATTTGGTCAGACCAGTTTTGGGCATAAATAAAACATGTTGATCGATTTTAATGAGACTCGTTAATATAGATACGACAAAACCTGAGGCAGATATCGGACCACATCTAGTTTAGTCTTTGTCACGCATGTCACAGTGTCACAGTGACTTTCTTTCATACTATGAGAATCTACCTGTAAGTTTTAAAAAAAATTACGAGGAGGGAAAGGAGGAAACAACGGATGAGAGAAGATAAATACTCTTTATCGTACATTGTATACAAGCAATAAAGAGTAATAATTAAATGAAAATTATAGACCTGCTTTAAAATTAATACACAAAATGCCGCCTTATTGCTAAGAAGTGATCTCTTCCAATTAACCGTCAACGTACAGTAGTATTTCCACCAACGACGCGGTATTCTCATCCCGACCAAACCCCCGAAGAGGCCACACAAGTGGCCAAAGTCTGCTGGGTGCCACTGGAAATGGAAATACCTTCTGGTGCATACCAGAGACGATGGCAATGGACGTAAGAGCGGTCGCGCTGGCGCGGACTAAAAAGTACTATTATCATTATTTTTTTAGTTAAACTATGTTCTAAGAGACAGCATATGGGTTAAATTAATTAAATCTAACTACTTTGCAATATTCCGCCACATGCAAATTACCCAACTCTCGTATTTATTCATGCACAAACCCACTTAAAATTAGGCCGAAAGAATAGAGAAATAATTTTGAAAATAGAATAAATATGAGACTTGTGTTATCGTGCAAAAAATAATAAAATATAAAAATAAATAACACGTGTTTCGCCCCCAACCAGGGGCATCATCAGGAGATGTCGATGGCTCGGCGCACGGCGCCCGAATGAGCCACAACTCGTAAACCCCACCTATTTACTCGTATATCCTAAGGTTTTTTATTTCTACCCACAACCATTACACCAAATTATTTTATGTCTACCCACCACCGTTGTTTGAATGACGTGCACCTACTAGTAGCAAAGGGGAAGAGGCGAAATTAAGTTGATCATTTAAAATATTAGGGTTCAAGCGTCTATGTTTGTAGATTTCTAATTGTTCCAAAACCTAAAGCCTCAGTCCATTGTTGCAGGTGTGTAGAACGTCATAAGTGTGAGGATTAGCATATGTGTTACCTATCATAATTTTAACCTTATTGCACCGGCCGTGATCATGAGCTAATGTTTCAATTACCGGTGCAACCTGTTCGAAATGTCGTGTTAGTTTCAGCATGCAGTGAAATAAAATACATATTATGAAGAAATTGATTTTAAACAACTGTCATGGGGTCATGAAGTTCCAATTCAATCATGAATACTTTTTCACATCACCTACTAAAATAATCATGATATAAAAACAACTCATATCAAAGTCGTATAAAAAATACGTGATTGATTTGAATAAATACATAGATTAAGATCTTTAATATAATAATAAAACGTTATACTTTGAACGGTTTAAGTGTGGGTTCAGTCATTTTGTAGTCAACTCTATGTGTACAAACTTTGATAGCTATGAAATGTGTTCACTGGTAAATAAATTGTGATAGGTACTTAACTATTAAGGGACGTCTGCGAAAGGTATGATTTATATTTCTACTTCCAGCTTCCTATACGAAAGTATAGTTTGTCTACTAGCCATTAAAAAACCAAAAAAAACCCGGCGAAGTGCGTGTCGGGCCACGCATAATATAGGGTTCCGTAGTTACCCATTATGGGCTCGTACTCCTAAACTAACAAAGTAATCTGGGACGTTATAGTTTTCCTTCAAAGTTCATTGCTCGTATATGGACTACCATAATGATTTTTTTCTGATTCTTCGAGTTAGCTGTTGAGGGGAGACGCTATGTTTTAACAAAAAAAATGCGCTTTAAAGTTACCCTAACCTCACCTAAATCAGGGCACCTTGTCTTAGCAACCTTCCTATGTTTTACAAATAACTATCTAATACCCCACATGATGAGGTTGACGTGAGAAAAAAAAAATCATCTTTCTTTCTTCTTTTATTCTTTATTGTACATCATATTAAACATCATACATTATTACAACAACAATAACACACTATGCACAAAGGCGGGCTTAAGTCAATGGATGACTTATCTTCCAGCAGAGCCACAGTTAAATAGGATAGGTACAGAAGAGAAGCAAACACCGCGTTACATAACTTAGAGAGTACAACACAACAAGACTTTAGTAAGTTACAATCTTACTAAATAAATACATAAAAATAAACATACTTATTACTAAAAGAGAATGGATTGGTACACCATACAATCAAAAATAAATGTGTATAATTAATCATCCCACTTTAGATGTAGGGGAAGTACCCGAGAAAAAATATTTTTCATAATTTTATTGTAGCACTTTGTCGGAATAGTAAATACACACACCCTAGCAAAATTTCATCTTTTAAGCACTAACCGTTTGGGAGGAAAGCCAAGGAGGAACGGACGGACATGACGAAACTATAAGGGTTCCGAGACTTTTACTGCGGCACCCTAAAAATGTGTGCTCAAGAAAATCCGTGTAATACTTAGAATTTTGTTATCGTAACTTTATCTAGATTATTATTTAAGTGTGGTTCATCTCTTAATGACTTGAGTGAAAAAAAAACTCTCAAAAGAATAGATTTCATACAAGTTTCTGTGGCTAATTCACAGTCATTGGTGTCGGTGTATTTGGTACACTCGAAACCTAAGCACTATATTACAAGTACCTAATCAATAATGCTAGTGAAGTTGTATGGACGTAGATTTAAAAGGGAACCCTACAGTTTACAGAAAAAAATCAGTCTTAAGACGCTGAAGTTCGTATAAAAAGGGAAATAATAATGTAGGTTTAGTACAGCTGTCGAATGAAATTCAATTCAAATATTACAATCAAAACTAGAACATGCCATCGATTATGCTAGCATTTGATAATGTCAATCACACAGGTTGTCACCTTTCAGCCTTTACCACTTCAACAATAATAAACAAAATAACTGCCCCACATTGGATAGATATTGTGGATATGCGTCTAAAAATAATATATATAATAATCATGTATGTACCTGGATTCCTTTTCGAATAATACTTAGGTACGCTGTAAGACACCTTGAAAATGTTATTTACAGGGATCTATTTTCAAGGAGTCTTGATGTAAGTCTAGGCTTGTAGGCGAAAACCGACTAGGTATTTGATTAGTATATTCAAATAAGAGGTACAAATTACACACGTAAATTTTTATGTTAATAGTATACATAATACATAACTTGTAATTTTTCAGATTTATCACATTCAAAACATGCTTAGTCGGCAATTTGTAACCGTTAAAAGAATTAATATAAGAAAAAGTAAAACTGGACACTTACATAATACAACAAGAAAAATTTTATATTTTGTTCGCGTGTTAGGGTTTTTGCCGTTGCTTGGACTGACTCATCAGGCAAGTAACAATTTAAGGTACGTTTAATTCTTCATTACTACTTTGTTTGTGGTTTGTAAACTAGGCAATGTTTCCCGCGGCAGGGCTATGTCACTCGCCTAACAATTGCAAAAAATACGTGACGTCAGCTACATCTTGAAGTTGTTAGTCAGTAAGGGTTGTCTCTTGTTTGTGACACGGCATTGACCATAGAGTTGATATTGAGGCATAACGTCATAATTGTTGGTCAAATTATGCTGGTACATGGGGCACACTAAAAGTTTTGCACTTCTAGCTGATAGGAACTATGTATTTGAATTTCGAATGTTATTTTTTTAAACATTGCGACCTTCTTAGTAATAAAAAAAACAATTGGCGGGAAATCATTTATCAATTGTTTTTTATCACACATCAAAGTTCTACGTATGCAACGAAAATGTAATTAAGTCGAAAAGATTTTAGAGCGATGATTTTATATGATTTTAAAAGTTCTCTCTCTCCGCAAGACTGTGCCGCTCGTCTTCAAAATGCTTATGGGAGAGAAGCACCTTGTTTGAGCACCGTGAGGCGATGGTTTGCTGAATTTGAGAGAGGTCGAGTTTCTTTACATGACAAATTTCGTGAAGTGCCTTCAACTGCCGTCAACGAAAATAATGTGGCTACTGTTAAGCGGTTAATTGAATAAAACCCGCGGCTTACCTATGAGACAATTCGAGGACTATTGGGTATTGGTATGAGTCAAATCCAGAAAATTTTACACGAAGAATTGAAAGTTCGGAAACTTTGTTGTCGTTGGATCCCTCGTGAACTGACAGCGGAGCAGAAGCTGGCTCGCGTGCATAGATAACCTCCTAAAAGATTCCGCATGCAGGGCAACGAACGCGCGCCACTCATACTTGATTTCGCAAGCATATAAAGCTATGCCTAAAATCACGACGTCAGTGACAACCAACTTCGCGACCTATGACCACGTGCGATTATATAATTTAAAAAAAATGTTTTTGTGAGCATTTTACATTTTAAATGGCTTCCTGTTTCGTAAAATGGTGTGGCAAGGCGGCGGAGACATCAAATTACCAAAAAGATGGCATTACATTCACCGGTAAGTAAATTAGACATAAATGTAACTATAAATTGACTAGGCACCGGAGTTCAATTTATTCTGGTTGGTAATAGAACAAAAACACAAACAATTCCGAACCCGTTGATGTCTTTTTGAAATTACTCTTTCACTCATTAGCCAAATTATAATAGCTATTCTTTTCTAGCAATACATTACAATAGCACTTGAATCGATAGTGATGGGATATCGGTATGATATTGTACGTCATCGATATTTTGCAGTATTATTGCCGTAGGTGCTTTAAAAAGTAGTACCTATAAATAAGCAAAATGTTGTCGCCTGCGACTGCGCCCGCTTGAATTTCGGTAAGCTGTGATTTATTTGCGACCAATTTGTGCGTTGGCATTATTTAAATTTTTTTTCGCAGCTAATGTGATTTAGTATTAGCAGTGTAACTGAGATATATATTATTTTATAGGTTTCCTGGATGCCCCGAGGAAAAAGAAATGGGTAGATGCAACATCTCGTGGGGAGAGTTGGTTTCCCACCAATAACAAAGTAAAATATTAAGAAAGAAATTATAGTCCCGCCGATGACATCAGTTTTTGTGATCTATTTATAATTTCTTTCTTAATATAAATTATATTATTTTACATCTACTGAATAAAAATATAAAATTATAATGTATCATCATCAGAGATGAGGGGCTCGTGGCTTAGTGGTAACCGTGTATATTAACACATTGCTAAGGTTAAGAAACATCTAACCAGGTCGGTCTTAGGATCGGTGACCATTTTTGTAGAAATTGAGACCTCCGTGCCTCTGGGAGCACGTTAAGCCGTCGGTCCCGGTCATTATACGAAAATCTATGGCAGTCGTTACGGGTATTTGGGACCCTAAATCAAAATCCAACTGGTCTAACTACAGAACTTACCCCGCCGTGCGTTGGCCGGCAGAATAGAATAGCCCCAACCCATATCCTCCCGTGGATGTCGTACGAGGCGACTAAGGGAGTGTGTGGAAAGTACTGACCCCCTGTAACTTTTCCACACACAAAAGCGGATGTCCCACCTAACCTAACCTTATCAACTAAACCTAAACAACGACCTCTGTCCTTGCACCAGCACAATCTCGCAAACCTTTAACCTAACCAAGCAACTCCTTCCTACTCATCATGACCCCACGAACTTCCCACCAACATAATCTCGCAAACCCTCAACCACCTTATTTATAACTGCCCCAGATACACTTAACTCACTCCTCCACCACATTACCTATATCGTAAATCAACTAAAACACTCTAACGGCACATAACATCTAAACACTTCACTAACTAAACAATCGACTTGCAAACGGTTCCAGGAGAGGGCGTATACCATAAGCGCCACTCCTGAAACTAAAACTCAATTGACTCATCAAAAAAAAAACTACAGAGCTTTGATATCGCCCATAGTTTGTGGAGATCAGAATGATGGCAGTCGCTCCACGGAAAATATTAAAGTTCAGCTGCATCGCAGTTACACTGGAAAGCTGATCCTGAGTTGGGAAAAGGCTCGGTAGATGTGCGATCATCAGAGATCGGAATAGGTAGAAATTTTTTACTTAAAGTTTGTGGAAATAGGAACTGAGAGTTGATAATATCTGTCCCTTTTGATTAAGTCCTGATACCTACATATAAAACCTAAACATATAAAAAATATAATAATAAATAAAAAAAAAAATTATTTTATATATTATTATAATTTTTTATAAATGTATTTAAAAATGTATAAAATAAGAATATAAAGGAATAAACTATACAATAAAATTATAAAAATATAATTATAATATACGAGTACCTATCAACATTTTATCGACACATTTTCATCCCTATCCCATCTCTAGTATTCGGTGCATTCGAAGATTGACCTTGAAACAGCCAATCATAGCGCACTTACATGTTTCCGCGCGCCCCTCGCATTCCGCCAAAACAGGTGAACTCGGTAAGGAACAAAATTACAGTAATGCGGAATCTATTAGGAGGTTATCTATGCTCGCGTGGAATGGTGCTCACAGATGCTACTGAAGTACGACCACGGACATTCTAATGCTGTTTATGACATTGTCACAGGAGACGAAACGTGGATTTATTGTTTTGAACCCGAAAAAAAAAAGCAATCTTGTGAATAGATGTTTGAAAATGAGAACAAGCCAACAAAGTAAGGCAGGCGAGAAACGTTGGGTAAAAAAATGATCGCGTTTTTTTTCTCAGCTACGGGTCCCATCTGTACCACTTGAAGATCAAAGGAGTGGTAATGCCGAGTATTATTCTACCATTTGTTTACCCAGGGTGTTAGAAAAAGTTCGCGAAAGATGACCCAAAAGCCGCGTTCTCCTACATCATGACAACGCTTCTTCACACACGGCCAACAGAACAAAGTCATTTTTAGCTTCCAAAAAAGTACAACTCGTCACCTATCCTGCGCATAGCCCCGACCTAACACCCTGTGATTTCTGTATTTTCCCCAAAATCAAAGATTTGATGAGAGGTTTCACTTTTACCAACTCCGAAGAGGCAGTGATAGCGTTCAATCAGCACGTAGAAAACATGCCTTCAGTATTAAGGTCCTCCTGTATTAAAAAATGGTTCAGTCGCATGAAAAAATGTTTAAAATGTAAAGGAGAGTATTTTGAAAAGCAATAAACATAATATTTTTGTTTTAACATGTTGTTTTTTAAGTTACGCAAAACTTATAGTGTGACCAATTTACTTTGCTGGACAACCCTAACGTTCGAATTATGTTCTCTGTAAACAAAAGAATGTGCTTTAATTAACGTCGGAGTGCAAGTTCTTTTTGTAAGTAATATTCGCTATTCTGTGACCGCGGTCCCATATGGAATATCATTTTGCTCCTGGGTTTAGTTATTAGCTATTCCCAGTACAAGCCTATACGTCAAATTGGATTCGGTATCTACGAGTATATGCCAACGGAACTTTTAGGAAAAGATAAAATTTTAGTCCACATACTAGGTATTCAAGTACCTTATTGATTTGAGTAGGTATTATGTGACACCTTAATATTAGACCAATCTTGAGTGGGGTGAAATTGGATAAAATACAGTTGCATAGTCCTACACAGCTGCTGTTCACTGATCTCACTTCAGAAGCCTCAGAAGCATAGAGGCGTAACACACCCTTTTGGCTTCAATTTGGCTCCTGGGATATGTTACAAGAACAAGAGCCACTATTTTGCAGAAGAAGATATATTTTTTTTCAAGGGTTGGATCAGCAGGAATTGTCTGGGATACAAATAAAATAGTAAACAAAGGTCTAGCATTGATGCCTATTGGGTCTCCAGGAATATAAATGTAATCGAGCATCAAACCAATGTATGCTGGAGTTTAAGTGTAGACGGTATTTATTTACAGATTTACACTTCGCTCACCATACACGATATATTACGTGTTCAATATCGTAGGACAATTTATAATGTTCATTGCTAGTTGGAACTATTTTGGTCAGAACGATGCTACAGTAGACAATTTTAGTAAGTGTAATTATAAATTTATAATATAAAAATTAATTGTACGCGCGTTAGGACTCAGTCCTAGCACAAATAATATGTTAGTATGTGATGCCGCCTTTATTCTCAGGCATCGAGATAGTCCACCTGTAGTTCTACTTCATAATATAGGTACTAAGTATTTATGTTTTTGAAATAATTTACTTCATATTGGATAGAATCAGGCGTTACCTGGCGAAAGTCCATGACAAAGCAATGGTAAGTATGATGTTCAAACTTTTTCAAATAATAGCATTATTTTCGCTAAAATAGAAGACATTAAAACGTCGAGTTTTTTAATTTGTTCGTGAATGGACAGCCACAGTAGTTTTTTGTTGGTTTGTGTGTGTTACACTATGTTTTCTGCGAATTAGTAAGTTGATTTTATCTTAAAAATACCTATTTTGAATTTATTAACCTAACTTAATTTTTCTACCCCCGGTTGTTGTTTTCCGACACATCCTACATCGCGCTAGCGATATTTACATGTTCATACCTTAAAAACAACTATGATCTTGCTTCATATTTTGCTGTTCTCTCTGAGACAGTCTTGAGAATGCCTCGTATAGAGGTGAAACATATGTCGACGTTTTAATGTCTTCTATTTTAGCGAAAATAATGCTATTATTTGAAAAAGTTTGAACATCATACTTACCATTGCTTCATTTACTTCATACTTAAAGTAAGATAAGAAAAAAATTAGGACAACAGTTAACTACACTGAAGACAATGAACGTCAAGAAAATATTTATTGAAAGAAATAATAAATTTGCAACATGAGGTTCGACAATAAAGTTGTTTTTTTCAGCCGCTGTGCTATTATACTCTTCAAGTTTGGTAACACTTTGGATGCTGGCGAAAGCAAGCCAGAGTTTGTCATCTATAATAAGGATCGTAGAGAAAATAGAGAAAGAATTACCCCCTGTGAGGAAAAACTACCATCGCATTATAACTGTTACTACATTACTCATAATATTATCGGAAATAGGTGAAGTTAATTTTACTATCGTGATAAATACTAATAGACACAGACACATATCACGCCTGTAACCCCGAAGGGGTAGACAGAGGTGCATTACACACCCAAAATGTTCCAGTATTTTTGGTCCCACGTAATAGGGGGCAAGCCCATAGCCGTCACCGGGTACACATATGGGTTGTGTCCAAAATGGCCAAATGAGTTTATAAAAAAGTTGCAGAAATGTTGATAAAAATGTTGATCACATGAACTATGAAATGTTGTTGGTTACATAATCTTACGTGTTACAGTCAATTAAAGTCTTGGGCGTCTCGGACTACTAAACGTATAAACTAATACGAGTATAGAGTATAGTAGTAAAATAAACAATATACTATTGTTCCTACGATGCTCAGCTAATAGTCAACAAAAACTCAGTGGACTGTATAAGCTGGCATAATTCTTGACCGCGTACAAAAATTGCGTTAATACTGAGAATAATTATGAATAACAAACGAGCGGGTGCCTTGCATCGTGATCGAATGCGTTGTGTATGTCGTGTGCAAGCGCCCGCCTCGGTGAGCCGAACGGTCTCCGACGACGGCCGATGTCTAGCGGAGACGCCCGAACACTATCTTATATTACGATTCTGTTCTGTCAGTAATCTACCCTTATATGTACCTTTTTTATTTATTGTCAATAATCTATTATGTAACGAGACTACCACCGAAGATTAATAGATTGCGTCACTCGCCATTCTAGTTCGTACTACTGAGTTAGTACCGAAGACGTAACTAGATGGCGCTACCGGTAAATTTAGAAGTCGGTGTCAAGATTCTCGAAGGGTCAATGACCTCTCCTACATATTATTGATATTGTTGTGAATTACTTGCTATGAGTAGGGACTAGGAGCGTGTGCTGGATACCTCAACCACTGCTTGAGTATCCATGTGAACCTCTTAGGACTGACTCAAGGACGGTATACGGCCATCCACCCCTGCTGGTTGCTATATACCTACTTGAGAGCGCTCATAGGAAAGCCGGATGTCAGAGGCTATTTTTTTTGATTACTATTATAGTACATAAAACTACGCTCCGAATACTTCTTTGTGTACCCCTCTCCACCACCCCGTTCTACAGTGGTGCCCTCTGTGAGGCGATTATGGTACCAGAGAAAAGACCACGTTCTACATATATTTGATACGACAATTTGTCTGTCCGTCCGTCGCGTTTTTCAATTATAATTAATAATACATACATTTGCATGAAATATTAAAAAAAAATTTTTTTTTTATTTTTTTTTATTTTTTTATTTGAGGCGATACAAAGTTCGCTGGGATAACTAGTTCCATTTATTAACGGTAAGTATCTGTAAGTCAAACTGCTAACTTTTATTATGGTAATTGTCAAATCACTTCATCTTTGATTTCAGTGGAAGCCATTTTTTTCATAATGTACAAGCTTTGTCTAGTTTACGCTTGCGAGTCCCACGATGCCCTTAATAGTTACTTCCAACTCACCATACCTTGGATATTTGACTATACAACAGTAAGTTTATGGAAGGGTATTACTGCTGAGGTTAGTGTCATTTTATTTAATCATCCTACATTAGTAGACGTCGAGTGCCATCTAGATAAGAATATCCGAACTACATGAAAGGAGCTATTAACCCTGACATGCGGTACAAAAGCTTGACTGTGGAATAGGTACCGTACTCGACGATGCAACAGTAGCTCTATATAGTCTTTTTGAATTTGGTTGCGACTATAGGTGTAGTGTAATCGTACTTCCAGAACTTTCAGACTTCTATGTACCTGATTATGACCACTGGGGGTCTTGCGGGAACCTTAAAAAGGGAAAAGTGGTTTTTGTGCCTGTCAAATAACCTATCTATATATTTAATACGACAATTTGTCTATCTGTCCCTCCGTCGCGTTTTTAAATTATAATTAATAATTAAACCTACCTATCCCAAAATATATATATAGAATTGGAAAAAAAATGGTAGAAACGACAATAAACCTGGAAAAGAAAGACCAATTCTCATATCATTTGTCAACAACTGGAAAAAAAACGACATTATGCAAAATAAAAAGAAATGAAAAAATGCTTACGCCTCTGAAGACTACCCAAAAGAGGTTATTGAGAAACGGAACGCGCTAAAACCACAACTTGAGGCAGAAAGGGAGAAGGGCAACTATGCTGTCATTAAATACGATAAACTGATTATTAAGGAGGGGAAACCAGGAAACGACAAGCGCAAAAGAGAAAATTCGACCTCACTCCACGCAACTGAGCAGCCTTGAAAACAACAAGTAACATTAAAAACAAATAGACTAAATGCATTTGATGTCATGAGGAACAGAAGCAACTCCCTACCCATTGTAAACCCCTCTTCGAAAGAAAAAGCATAGGATACAATCATCAGCCACCGGAAAAAAACAACAGATACACATCTAAACAACACTAAAAATAAAACATTCCCCAAGCCGACCGGTCATCGTGGGGAATTAGACCATCACCCTCCACCAAAAAATAAAACAGTCAAAGATAAATACCTAAAACTCTGCACTTTCAATGTTAAATCTTTATCATCAACAGAAAAATTTCATGTATTGTGTAACGCCCTGGAAAACATTAACTTCGACATTTTAGGACTCTCTGAAGTCAGAAAAATAGGCTGCAAAATTGAAGAACATCAGGACTACATCCTTTGTTATATAGGGCAAACCAAAAGATTACACGGTGTGGGGTTTTTAATCAAGAAAAAACATAAACTGAATATAATAAACTTTACGGGGATTTCAGAAAGAGTTGCACAACTACAATTAAAATATGAAAATGTTCCAATATCAATAGTTCAAGTATATGCACCTACAGAAAGATCAACCATGGATGAAATTGAAGATTTTTATAATGACGTAGAAACTGCTCATGCACTTGCCGATGAGAAAATTATAGTGATGGGAGACTTCAATGCTAAAATAGGTTACCCACTAGGAGATGAATATCCAATAATGGCTCAAAATGGTTACGGTAAACGCAACGAAAGAGGTGAACGTCTTATAAACTATGCTTTCCAACATAAAATGTCCATAATGAACACATTTTTAAGAAAAAGATTAGCCCGAAAGTGGACTTGGATATCACCTGACCAAAATATAAAAAACGAAATAGATTTCATCATAACAAACAACCCCAAACTAATAACTAATATAGAGATACTAACGAAGATAAAATTTCCCACGGACCACAGACTATTGAGAGCCACCTTGCTTATAAATCAACCTAAAAAGAGCAGAAAAAACTTCACTGCAGCACTCAATATTCCAAAGACAGAAGCAGACACCAAAAACTTAATTACAAATCTACGATCCAACTTACAGAACAAAGAAATAGACAAACGACATCCAAACGTACTATAACAACTTGGAAACAAGTATAACGAACAGCTTGAAGCTACAGAATCCTACCCAAATTAAAAAACACAAAATACTAAGTGAAAACACACAAGACCTAATAAAAAGACGTACTGAATTAATTCACAAAAAGAACAAGACCAAGGAAATGAAAATTGAACTCAGCCAAATATACAAAGAAACCAATAGATCTATCAGGAAAGACTACAGTAATTATAAACACAAGATCATTTCACGTAACACTGAAGAGTCAAGAGGTATAAAAAAGGCCAACAAAGAATTAACTGCACATAGAACATGGATACAAAAACTTGAACATAGTTCAGGAAGTACAAAATCAAGGAGTGACATTATTCGCCAAGCAACAGATTTCTACAAGGACTTATACCAGTTAATACTATCAGGCGTTACTTTTCGGAAGTCCATAGTTAAATAAAATAAATCTAACTACTTTGCAATATTCCGCCACATGCAAATTACCCAACTCTCGTATTTATTCCTGCACAAGTCCGCCCTCCAATCCCACTTAGGCCGAAAGAATAGAGAAATAGTTTTGAAAATAGAATAAATATGAGAGTTGTGTTATCGTACAAAAATAATAAAACTAAAATAATAAAATAAAAATTCAAACAACGGTGGTGGGTAGACATAAAATAATTTGGTATTATGGTTGTGGGTAGAAATAAAAAACCTAGGATATAAATAGGTGCGGTTTACGAGTTGTGGCTCATTCGGTCGCCGTGCGCCGAGCCATCGACATCTCCTGATGATGCCCCTGGTTGGGGGCGAAACACGTGTCGAGGTTTTTTATTATTTTTTTTTATTATTTTTGCACGATAACACAACTCTCATATTTATTCTATTTTCAAAATTATTTCTCTATTCTTTCGGCCTAAGTGGGATTGGAGGGCGGACTTGTGCATGAATAAATACGAGAGTTGGGTAATTTGCATGTGGCGGAATATTGCAAAGTAGTTAGATTTATTTTATTTGACTTATACCAGAACAGAGATAACAACGAAATCGAAATACAACCAAACTGCCAGAGTGGAACCAGTTGCATTGAACCGGTCGAACTCTCGGAAACTTATGAACACATAAAACGCCTCAAAGCCGACAAGAGTCCTGGACCTGATGGACTATGCAATGAAGTACTCATTATTGGCGCACCCGTTATTGCTTACCATTTAACAAAAATATTTAATATGGTATTAGACACAGAAACTGTACCAATACAATGGTGCGCATCTGACATAATCCTCCTCTTCAGAAAAGGAAATCCTTTAGACATAGGAAACTATCGGCCCATTAGTCTGCTAGCAAGTATTTACAAATTGTTTACATCCATTCTATTAAAAAGAATAACACACGATCTCGACAAAATGCAACCAAAGGAACAAGCAGGCTTCCGATCAGGATTTAACACCATTGACCACATACATACATTGGAGCAGATAATAGAGAAATTCCGCGAGATCAACTGACCGCTATACTTGGGCTTTATAGACTATTGTAAAGCATTTGATAGCATCAGTCACTGTTCGATTTGGAGGGCACTGCAGTGTTCAAATGTTAATCAAAAATACATTAACATTCTAAAATATATCTACGCAAATAGTACAAGCAAATTAAAACTATTGCGGTACCTACTAGAAAATATATTCCGGAATTTAGACTGGTCTAATAAGGGCATACTAATAAATGGACACTTACTTAACCATCTCAGATTCACTGATGATATAGTCGTAATAACCGAAACTGCTAGAGACCTAGAAGAAATGATGCGATCACTTGACCAGGAAAGCTCCAAAATTGGCCTAGAAATGAACATAAACAAGACAAAGATAATGACTAACTTTCATGAAATACCTATCGAAATAAAAGGAAACAACATAGAATATGTTAATAACTATGTATATTTGGGAAAGCAACTATCATTTAACAACTCAAGTAACACAGACGAAATAACAAGAAGAATTAACTTAGCTTGGAAGAAATTTTGGTCAATGAAAGAAATTTTAAAAGGGAATTATAATTTACATACGAAGAAGGTTATATTTGATACATGTCTCCTACCATGCCTACTATACGGTTGCCAAACATGGGTTTTTAATAACGAAATCAAACAAAAAATCAAATGCACTCAAAGATCAATGGAAAGGAGTATATTGAACCTTAGGAAAAAACACAAAGTAAAGAGCGAAACCATTAGACAAAAAACAAAGTTTACAGATGCACTTACACATGCACTCACACTTAAATGGAAATGGGCTGGACACATTTCACGTTATACAGACTAAAGGTGGACAATAGAATCTACGCGATGGAAAGGACCAGATGGTAAAAGGAAGGTTGGTAGACCTATAAAACGGTGGGCTGATGACGTTGTTCAAACAGCGGGAAGAAAGTGGATCGAATTGGGCAAGGACAGGGAGTCATGGAAAAGGCTGGAGGAGGCCCATACCCAAAAAGGGATCCATATTTCATAAATTGAAAAAAAAAAACTAACCTTACGCTATTACTTTTTTGTTTTTTTTTGTACTAACACATGAATTGTATTGTATCATGGAAATATGGATTAAAGAGGCTTTATTATTATTATATCGTTTATTGATTTCTATTCTTATTTTATACATTTTTAAAACATTTATAAAAAACACTAATACATTTAAAAATATAAAAAATAGTGACCCACCAGTAGCGGAGTAGGACCCAAACTACCGGCGGTGGAGGCTACAGACTAAGAAACCTCCTAACAAAACGGCACGTGTCGAGGATAACAACCTTCTGAATCTAACTCTTGATCCAACAATCTAACGAGAGTCTCTTGAGATGTTGATCGAGACTCTTCGCTATTAATCCGTTTGCCGAAACGACCACCGGGACAATGATCGTCGAGTCTACGTCCCACATGGCGGTTATCTCGAAGGACAGATCGAGGTACTTACTAAGTTTGTCCTTCTCTGCCTTCAGGAGATTCTCGTCATGCGGGACGGCGACATTGACGAGCACTGCCCGACGCTGGGTCCGATCAACCAACACGATATCGGGCCTATTGGCAACAATAGTCCTGTCCGTGATGATTGATCGGTCCCAGTAGAGCAATGCACGACCATTCTCAAGAACTGGCACTGGTGTGTACTTATAGTACGGTACTTCAAACTCAATAAGGCCATATTGAAGAGCAAGTTGCTGGTGGATGATCCTGGCTACTTGATTGTGCAAGTACTCGGTGTTAGCAAGATACGAACAACCGGAAATAATATGGCGAAGTGATTCACCAGGACGGTGGCATGCTCGACAAATGTCGACCGTACCGTCCTTCATGATGTATTTCCGATAGTTGTTCGTCTTGATAACCTCATCTGCAATTGCACAGGCAAAACCTTCAGTTTCCCCAAAGAGGTCCCCAAAACGTAGCCAGTTCACCGAAGCGAGCAGGTCTACGTCGGGTCCTGTTAAGACCCGGTAGAACCGCCCGTGTAGCTCCTTACTCTTCCATACGTCCCTACGGTCTTCAGTACCTAGCACCTTTGGTTTACACCAGTTCTCGTTAGCCAAGGAAAGAGGTGTTAGGCCCTTGTCAACCATCACGACATCGCAATGAATATCACACCCGTTCTGTAGAAAGTACTCTCTCAGACTGCACACATCACGGTTGTGGAGGTTCTTGGCATTCAAAAAGCCTCGACCCCCCCACTTCCGCGGAATGTACAGTCTCATGACAGAAGATCGTGGGTGTAACATTCGATGCAATGTCAGTTGTAGACGGACTCGCCTATCCAGGGCGTCTAGTTCCGTTGAGTACACCTAAGTATGCCAAAGGTATCACCCAACCGTTGAAAGCCCGCATTTTGTTACCACCGGACCAAGAACTGTTAAGAACTTTTGTCAGGCGGCCAAAAAAACGTTCTTTCACCGATTTCTTAATATCCTCTACCGCTATACCCAATGACTCTGACATACCTAGGTATTTGTATGTTTCGGTCTCGGAGAGAGATCTGAGAGTTATTATCTCAGAAAGTTGTAAATTCGGTGAATTTACAACCTTCCCCCGTTGTACATGCATAACCGCACACTTATCAACACCGAACTCCATAAAACAATGGTAAGTAAAAATTTTTTTAAGAAAAAACTTTTTAGCATTAATTAATAGCATTAATTTTTCGCAGAATCAAAAGGACAACAAAACGTCGACAATTGTTTCGCCTCTAAACGAGGCATTATCAAGACTGTCTCAGAGAGAACAGCAAAATTCGTGGTTGGAACGTGTTTGCTTATAAGTAAACGCGTGCAAATTTCATTATCGCGATGTAGGATTCTTTACAATAACCAATGTGGGTAGAAACCTCAGATCATGCTAACTAAGTTCCAAAAATAGGTATTCACCAATACTTGACCTTATCTGTTTGATTTAATTACTGTCTCTTGATAAGTTGCATAGAAAACCCAAACAACACATACAAACCAACAACAGTTAATGTGTCTGTCTGTTCGCAAACAGATTAAGTAAGGGAGATGTGTGAAAATCTATTTGTTCATTGAGTAAGGTGTCCGCATCTCTTCTAACTATTTCTAGCCTTTCCCAAACACTTAACTTGAACCCTTTCTCACATAACCGTAAAACTTTAAAAGTGTTACTATTGTTCAAGGAATGACCAGTGTCAAGAAGATGCTTCGCGAAGAGGGACCTTTCGGGACAACCATTGCGGGACGCCGCTCTATGTTCCTTATATCTAATATCGAAGGACCTGCCAGTCTGTCCCACATACTTCAAACCACATTCATCACAACTCAACAAATAAACACCTGATCTGCGTGAGACCGACACCGAATCCTTGCCATTACACAGCTCCCTCAAGGCATTCTGAGTTCTAAAAGCAACAAATATATTACTTTCCCTCATGATCTTAGCTATACTCAACGAGACGGGACCCACGAACGGCAAACAGGCCGTGTACTTCCTAGGTGGATCTTGAATCGGATATAATAAATGAAAACTAGCCTTTCTACGTTTTTTATTTAATAATGAGTGAACCATTCCTACGTCATAGCCATTACTTTGTGCTATGTAGCAAATGATGGACAATTCTTCACCAAATGCCTGTGGGCTCAACGGTACCGCCAGTAACCTGCTCAGTAAGCTGTGGAAAGCTGCCATTTTATGTTGCCATGGATGATTGGATGAGTAAGGAATAACTGTGTCTGTAACTGTTGGTTTCCTATAGATACGGAACTCATGAACACCGTTCCTTCTAGTAATTGAAAGGTCCAAGAAATTGAGAGTGGAATCTGACTCCAACTCTAGTGAAAAATCAATTCTAGGGTGTACTGAGTTCAACTTGGAGACAAGGACACTGAGCTGACGTTTTGTTCCTGTCCAACATATAATAATATCATCCACATATCTAAAATAGTACAAGACATGAACGTTCCCAACTATGTGGTTAGTCTCGAATGCATCCATAAATATTTCAGCTATTAAAGGACTGAGTGGCGACCCCATAGCCAGACCATTCCTCTGTAGAAAAAAACTGTTGTTGAACTGAAAGTAATTCTGAGTCATACACAATCTTGTTAGGTTATAAATTTCCTCTATTTTATTAAAATTTACCCTTTTTATTGTTAATTTGTGTCTCAAAATATCTAATACTTCATTATACGGTACGTTAGTGAATAAACTTTTCACGTCCAAAGACACAAGTTGAGCATTGGACGGTAACTTAATATTTTTAATCTTGTTTATGAGGTCAGTACTATTTTTTATAGAAAATTTTGGGTTAAAATCTATTGCTTCTTTAATGATTGTGTTCAAAAACTTCGACAAATTATATGCCGGCGCGCCCCTGTATGCGACAACAGGCCTAATTGGGCACCCTTCCTTGTGTATTTTTGGAAGGCCATAAAACAACGGACAACTGGGATTCATGTTTATCAAAGTTTTATGCAACGAAGAGTTCTCAGGGAATAAATAAGACGTGGATTTCAAAGCAAGCTTTAGTTCTGCCTGGAACTTAGCTGTAGGATTGAAGGTTAAGTGTTGAAAATCATCAGATGAAATGATGTCATTGACTCTTGCCATGTAATCCTCCCTCGGGATCAAAACCACGGTGTTACCCTTATCAGCCTTACTCAGAACCACATCCCCGTCCCTAAGTTTGTTGCGAATCGACCTTTGTACAGTCAATTCGGAGTTAAAAGTACCAGACAAACAAACAGAATCGATTTTTTGTGCAACCAGTGCCTTCAACATTATGTCACCCTTATTTCTAATGATTGCCACCTCCGCATCTACTGCCAAAGGTTCTAAAGATTTTTTATTGTTAAATGATTTAGGTATGGAATATTTTAAGCCCTTATTTAAAAGGGACACCTCACTGTTGCTGAGATGAATATCAGAAAGGTTCTTGATTCTGGGGTAAAATGTATGATTAGAAAACACCTGCTCCCTTCGATCAAAAAACTCGCCTCTACCCACCCTTAGATTAAATAATTTTTTTGATTGTATTAAAAATTTTTTATGTATAAATTTAGAAGCTAAATCTCGTGCCTTTTTATCCAACAAATCAAATTCTACTCTGTGTAAACTGAATGACAACTCAGAGTGTAGAACCTTTAAATGCCACTTCAAATTGTCTCTCACTCTAAATAAACTCCTAATTTCTGAGTTTAGCCACACTGTTTTTGCTTTTAAAATAGAATTCCTAGCCGACACTGAGTTATTGTTTGTTTTTAGGCAGATGTACCTTGGAAACACCCCAAAGCGCTTACACTCTTGATTGAACCAAAGATTTTGACTTGCTGTTCTGTGGAGCTTGATCAATTTTATATATAGTTTAGCCTGGGTAGTGATGCACACTGATCTCAAATATTGGATAGAAACGGGCGTTACTTGGCGAAAATCCATGACAAAACAATGGTAAGTAAAAATTTTTTTAAGAAAAAACTTTTTAGCATTAATTAATAGCATTAATTTTTCGCAGAATCAAAAGGACAACAAAACGTCGACAATTGTTTCGCCTCTAAACGAGGCATTATCAAGACTGTCTCAGAGAGAACAGCAAAATTCGTGGTTGGAACGTGTTTGCTTATAAGTAAACGCGTGCAAATTTCATTATCGCGATGTAGGATTCTTTACAATAACCAATGTGGGTAGAAACCTCAGATCATGCTAACTAAGTTCCAAAAATAGGTATTCACCAATACTTGACCTTATCTGTTTGATTTAATTACTGTCTCTTGATAAGTTGCATAGAAAACCCAAACAACACATACAAACCAACAACAGTTAATGTGTCTGTCTGTTCGCAAACAGATTAAGTAAGGGAGATGTGTGAAAATCTATTTGTTCATTGAGTAAGGTGTCCGCATCTCTTCTAACTATTTCTAGCCTTTCCCAAACACTTAACTTGAACCCTTTCTCACATAACCGTAAAACTTTAAAAGTGTTACTATTGTTCAAGGAATGACCAGTGTCAAGAAGATGCTTCGCGAAGAGGGACCTTTCGGGACAACCATTGCGGGACGCCGCTCTATGTTCCTTATATCTAATATCGAAGGACCTGCCAGTCTGTCCCACATACTTCAAACCACATTCATCACAACTCAACAAATAAACACCTGATCTGCGTGAGACCGACACCGAATCCTTGCCATTACACAGCTCCCTCAAGGCATTCTGAGTTCTAAAAGCAACAAATATATTACTTTCCCTCATGATCTTAGCTATACTCAACGAGACGGGACCCACGAACGGCAAACAGGCCGTGTACTTCCTAGGTGGATCTTGAATCGGATATAATAAATGAAAACTAGCCTTTCTACGTTTTTTATTTAATAATGAGTGAACCATTCCTACGTCATAGCCATTACTTTGTGCTATGTAGCAAATGATGGACAATTCTTCACCAAATGCCTGTGGGCTCAACGGTACCGCCAGTAACCTGCTCAGTAAGCTGTGGAAAGCTGCCATTTTATGTTGCCATGGATGATTGGATGAGTAAGGAATAACTGTGTCTGTAACTGTTGGTTTCCTATAGATACGGAACTCATGAACACCGTTCCTTCTAGTAATTGAAAGGTCCAAGAAATTGAGAGTGGAATCTGACTCCAACTCTAGTGAAAAATCAATTCTAGGGTGTACTGAGTTCAACTTGGAGACAAGGACACTGAGCTGACGTTTTGTTCCTGTCCAACATATAATAATATCATCCACATATCTAAAATAGTACAAGACATGAACGTTCCCAACTATGTGGTTAGTCTCGAATGCATCCATAAATATTTCAACTATTAAAGGACTGAGTGGCGACCCCATAGCCAGACCATTCCTCTGTAGAAAAAAACTGTTGTTGAACTGAAAGTAATTCTGAGTCATACACAATCTTGTTAGGTTATAAATTTCCTCTATTTTATTAAAATTTACCCTTTTTATTGTTAATTTGTGTCTCAAAATATCTAATACTTCATTATACGGTACGTTAGTGAATAAACTTTTCACGTCCAAAGACACAAGTTGAGCATTGGACGGTAACTTAATATTTTTAATCTTGTTTATGAGGTCAGTACTATTTTTTATAGAAAATTTTGGGTTAAAATCTATTGCTTCTTTAATGATTGTGTTCAAAAACTTCGACAAATTATATGCCGGCGCGCCCCTGTATGCGACAACAGGCCTAATTGGGCACCCTTCCTTGTGTATTTTTGGAAGGCCATAAAACAACGGACAACTGGGATTCATGTTTATCAAAGTTTTATGCAACGAAGAGTTCTCAGGGAATAAATAAGACGTGGATTTCAAAGCAAGCTTTAGTTCTGCCTGGAACTTAGCTGTAGGATTGAAGGTTAAGTGTTGAAAATCATCAGATGAAATGATGTCATTGACTCTTGCCATGTAATCCTCCCTCGGGATCAAAACCACGGTGTTACCCTTATCAGCCTTACTCAGAACCACATCCCCGTCCCTAAGTTTGTTGCGAATCGACCTTTGTACAGTCAATTCGGAGTTAAAAGTACCAGACAAACAAACAGAATCGATTTTTTGTGCAACCAGTGCCTTCAACATTATGTCACCCTTATTTCTAATGATTGCCACCTCCGCATCTACTGCCAAAGGTTCTAAAGATTTTTTATTGTTAAATGATTTAGGTATGGAATATTTTAAGCCCTTATTTAAAAGGGACACCTCACTGTTGCTGAGATGAATATCAGAAAGGTTCTTGATTCTGGGGTAAAATGTATGATTAGAAAACTAAATGTATGATTTTTGATCGAAGGGAGCAGGTGTTTTCTAATCATACATTTTACCCCAGAATCAAGAACCTTTCTGATATTCATCTCAGCAACAGTGAGGTGTCCCTTTTAAATAAGGGCTTAAAATATTCCATACCTAAATCATTTAACAATAAAAAATCTTTAGAACCTTTGGCAGTAGATGCGGAGGTGGCAATCATTAGAAATAAGGGTGACATAATGTTGAAGGCACTGGTTGCACAAAAAATCGATTCTGTTTGTTTGTCTGGTACTTTTAACTCCGAATTGACTGTACAAAGGTCGATTCGCAACAAACTTAGGGACGGGGATGTGGTTCTGAGTAAGGCTGATAAGGGTAACACCGTGGTTTTGATCCCGAGGGAGGATTACATGGCAAGAGTCAATGACATCATTTCATCTGATGATTTTCAACACTTAACCTTCAATCCTACAGCTAAGTTCCAGGCAGAACTAAAGCTTGCTTTGAAATCCACGTCTTATTTATTCCCTGAGAACTCTTCGTTGCATAAAACTTTGATAAACATGAATCCCAGTTGTCCGTTGTTTTATGGCCTTCCAAAAATACACAAGGAAGGGTGCCCAATTAGGCCTGTTGTCGCATACAGGGGCGCGCCGGCATATAATTTGTCGAAGTTTTTGAACACAATCATTAAAGAAGCAATAGATTTTAACCCAAAATTTTCTATAAAAAATAGTACTGACCTCATAAACAAGATTAAAAATATTAAGTTACCGTCCAATGCTCAACTTGTGTCTTTGGACGTGAAAAGTTTATTCACTAACGTACCGTATAATGAAGTATTAGATATTTTGAGACACAAATTAACAATAAAAAGGGTAAATTTTAATAAAATAGAGGAAATTTATAACCTAACAAGATTGTGTATGACTCAGAATTACTTTCAGTTCAACAACAGTTTTTTTCTACAGAGGAATGGTCTGGCTATGGGGTCGCCACTCAGTCCTTTAATAGCTGAAATATTTATGGATGCATTCGAGACTAACCACATAGTTGGGAACGTTCATGTCTTGTACTATTTTAGATATGTGGATGATATTATTATATGTTGGACAGGAACAAAACGTCAGCTCAGTGTCCTTGTCTCCAAGTTGAACTCAGTACACCCTAGAATTGATTTTTCACTAGAGTTGGAGTCAGATTCCACTCTCAATTTCTTGGACCTTTCAATTACTAGAAGGAACGGTGTTCATGAGTTCCGTATCTATAGGAAACCAACAGTTACAGACACAGTTATTCCTTACTCATCCAATCATCCATGGCAACATAAAATGGCAGCTTTCCACAGCTTACTGAGCAGGTTACTGGCGGTACCGTTGAGCCCACAGGCATTTGGTGAAGAATTGTCCATCATTTGCTACATAGCACAAAGTAATGGCTATGACGTAGGAATGGTTCACTCATTATTAAATAAAAAACGTAGAAAGGCTAGTTTTCATTTATTATATCCGATTCAAGATCCACCTAGGAAGTACACGGCCTGTTTGCCGTTCGTGGGTCCCGTCTCGTTGAGTATAGCTAAGATCATGAGGGAAAGTAATATATTTGTTGCTTTTAGAACTCAGAATGCCTTGAGGGAGCTGTGTAATGGCAAGGATTCGGTGTCGGTCTCACGCAGATCAGGTGTTTATTTGTTGAGTTGTGATGAATGTGGTTTGAAGTATGTGGGACAGACTGGCAGGTCCTTCGATATTAGATATAAGGAACATAGAGCGGCGTCCCGCAATGGTTGTCCCGAAAGGTCCCTCTTCGCGAAGCATCTTCTTGACACTGGTCATTCCTTGAACAATAGTAACACTTTTAAAGTTTTACGGTTATGTGAGAAAGGGTTCAAGTTAAGTGTTTGGGAAAGGCTAGAAATAGTTAGAAGAGATGCGGACACCTTACTCAATGAACAAATAGATTTTCACACATCTCCCTTACTTAATCTGTTTGCGAACAGACAGACACATTAACTGTTGTTGGTTTGTATGTGTTGTTTGGGTTTTCTATGCAACTTATCAAGAGACAGTAATTAAATCAAACAGATAAGGTCAAGTATTGGTGAATACCTATTTTTGGAACTTAGTTAGCATGATCTGAGGTTTCTACCCACATTGGTTATTGTAAAGAATCCTACATCGCGATAATGAAATTTGCACGCGTTTACTTATAAGCAAACACGTTCCAACCACGAATTTTGCTGTTCTCTCTGAGACAGTCTTGATAATGCCTCGTTTAGAGGCGAAACAATTGTCGACGTTTTGTTGTCCTTTTGATTCTGCGAAAAATTAATGCTATTAATTAATGCTAAAAAGTTTTTTCTTAAAAAAATTTTTACTTACCATTGTTTTGTCATGGATTTTCGCCAAGTAACGCCCGTTTCTATCCAATATTTGAGATCAGTGTGCATCACTACCCAGGCTAAACTATATATAAAATTGATCAAGCTCCACAGAACAGCAAGTCAAAATCTTTGGTTCAATCAAGAGTGTAAGCGCTTTGGGGTGTTTCCAAGGTACATCTGCCTAAAAACAAACAATAACTCAGTGTCGGCTAGGAATTCTATTTTAAAAGCAAAAACAGTGTGGCTAAACTCAGAAATTAGGAGTTTATTTAGAGTGAGAGACAATTTGAAGTGGCATTTAAAGGTTCTACACTCTGAGTTGTCATTCAGTTTACACAGAGTAGAATTTGATTTGTTGGATAAAAAGGCACGAGATTTAGCTTCTAAATTTATACATAAAAAATTTTTAATACAATCAAAAAAATTATTTAATCTAAGGGTGGGTAGAGGCGAGTTTTTTGATCGAAGGGAGCAGGTGTTTTCTAATCATACATTTTACCCCAGAATCAAGAACCTTTCTGATATTCATCTCAGCAACAGTGAGGTGTCCCTTTTAAATAAGGGCTTAAAATATTCCATACCTAAATCATTTAACAATAAAAAATCTTTAGAACCTTTGGCAGTAGATGCGGAGGTGGCAATCATTAGAAATAAGGGTGACATAATGTTGAAGGCACTGGTTGCACAAAAAATCGATTCTGTTTGTTTGTCTGGTACTTTTAACTCCGAATTGACTGTACAAAGGTCGATTCGCAACAAACTTAGGGACGGGGATGTGGTTCTGAGTAAGGCTGATAAGGGTAACACCGTGGTTTTGATCCCGAGGGAGGATTACATGGCAAGAGTCAATGACATCATTTCATCTGATGATTTTCAACACTTAACCTTCAATCCTACAGCTAAGTTCCAGGCAGAACTAAAGCTTGCTTTGAAATCCACGTCTTATTTATTCCCTGAGAACTCTTCGTTGCATAAAACTTTGATAAACATGAATCCCAGTTGTCCGTTGTTTTATGGCCTTCCAAAAATACACAAGGAAGGGTGCCCAATTAGGCCTGTTGTCGCATACAGGGGCGCGCCGGCATATAATTTGTCGAAGTTTTTGAACACAATCATTAAAGAAGCAATAGATTTTAACCCAAAATTTTCTATAAAAAATAGTACTGACCTCATAAACAAGATTAAAAATATTAAGTTACCGTCCAATGCTCAACTTGTGTCTTTGGACGTGAAAAGTTTATTCACTAACGTACCGTATAATGAAGTATTAGATATTTTGAGACACAAATTAACAATAAAAAGGGTAAATTTTAATAAAATAGAGGAAATTTATAACCTAACAAGATTGTGTATGACTCAGAATTACTTTCAGTTCAACAACAGTTTTTTTCTACAGAGGAATGGTCTGGCTATGGGGTCGCCACTCAGTCCTTTAATAGCTGAAATATTTATGGATGCATTCGAGACTAACCACATAGTTGGGAACGTTCATGTCTTGTACTATTTTAGATATGTGGATGATATTATTATATGTTGGACAGGAACAAAACGTCAGCTCAGTGTCCTTGTCTCCAAGTTGAACTCAGTACACCCTAGAATTGATTTTTCACTAGAGTTGGAGTCAGATTCCACTCTCAATTTCTTGGACCTTTCAATTACTAGAAGGAACGGTGTTCATGAGTTCCGTATCTATAGGAAACCAACAGTTACAGACACAGTTATTCCTTACTCATCCAATCATCCATGGCAACATAAAATGGCAGCTTTCCACAGCTTACTGAGCAGGTTACTGGCGGTACCGTTGAGCCCACAGGCATTTGGTGAAGAATTGTCCATCATTTGCTACATAGCACAAAGTAATGGCTATGACGTAGGAATGGTTCACTCATTATTAAATAAAAAACGTAGAAAGGCTAGTTTTCATTTATTATATCCGATTCAAGATCCACCTAGGAAGTACACGGCCTGTTTGCCGTTCGTGGGTCCCGTCTCGTTGAGTATAGCTAAGATCATGAGGGAAAGTAATATATTTGTTGCTTTTAGAACTCAGAATGCCTTGAGGGAGCTGTGTAATGGCAAGGATTCGGTGTCGGTCTCACGCAGATCAGGTGTTTATTTGTTGAGTTGTGATGAATGTGGTTTGAAGTATGTGGGACAGACTGGCAGGTCCTTCGATATTAGATATAAGGAACATAGAGCGGCGTCCCGCAATGGTTGTCCCGAAAGGTCCCTCTTCGCGAAGCATCTTCTTGACACTGGTCATTCCTTGAACAATAGTAACACTTTTAAAGTTTTACGGTTATGTGAGAAAGGGTTCAAGTTAAGTGTTTGGGAAAGGCTAGAAATAGTTAGAAGAGATGCGGACACCTTACTCAATGAACAAATAGATTTTCACACATCTCCCTTACTTAATCTGTTTGCGAACAGACAGACACATTAACTGTTGTTGGTTTGTATGTGTTGTTTGGGTTTTCTATGCAACTTATCAAGAGACAGTAATTAAATCAAACAGATAAGGTCAAGTATTGGTGAATACCTATTTTTGGAACTTAGTTAGCATGATCTGAGGTTTCTACCCACATTGGTTATTGTAAAGAATCCTACATCGCGATAATGAAATTTGCACGCGTTTACTTATAAGCAAACACGTTCCAACCACGAATTTTGCTGTTCTCTCTGAGACAGTCTTGATAATGCCTCGTTTAGAGGCGAAACAATTGTCGACGTTTTGTTGTCCTTTTGATTCTGCGAAAAATTAATGCTATTAATTAATGCTAAAAAGTTTTTTCTTAAAAAAATTTTTACTTACCATTGTTTTGTCATGGATTTTCGCCAAGTAACGCCCGTTTCTATCCAATATTTGAGATCAGTGTGCATCACTACCCAGGCTAAACTATATATAAAATTGATCAAGCTCCACAGAACAGCAAGTCAAAATCTTTGGTTCAATCAAGAGTGTAAGCGCTTTGGGGTGTTTCCAAGGTACATCTGCCTAAAAACAAACAATAACTCAGTGTCGGCTAGGAATTCTATTTTAAAAGCAAAAACAGTGTGGCTAAACTCAGAAATTAGGAGTTTATTTAGAGTGAGAGACAATTTGAAGTGGCATTTAAAGGTTCTACACTCTGAGTTGTCATTCAGTTTACACAGAGTAGAATTTGATTTGTTGGATAAAAAGGCACGAGATTTAGCTTCTAAATTTATACATAAAAAATTTTTAATACAATCAAAAAAATTATTTAATCTAAGGGTGGGTAGAGGCGAGTTTTTTGATCGAAGGGAGCAGGTGTTTTCTAATCATACATTTTACCCCAGAATCAAGAACCTTTCTGATATTCATCTCAGCAACAGTGAGGTGTCCCTTTTAAATAAGGGCTTAAAATATTCCATACCTAAATCATTTAACAATAAAAAATCTTTAGAACCTTTGGCAGTAGATGCGGAGGTGGCAATCATTAGAAATAAGGGTGACATAATGTTGAAGGCACTGGTTGCACAAAAAATCGATTCTGTTTGTTTGTCTGGTACTTTTAACTCCGAATTGACTGTACAAAGGTCGATTCGCAACAAACTTAGGGACGGGGATGTGGTTCTGAGTAAGGCTGATAAGGGTAACACCGTGGTTTTGATCCCGAGGGAGGATTACATGGCAAGAGTCAATGACATCATTTCATCTGATGATTTTCAACACTTAACCTTCAATCCTACAGCTAAGTTCCAGGCAGAACTAAAGCTTGCTTTGAAATCCACGTCTTATTTATTCCCTGAGAACTCTTCGTTGCATAAAACTTTGATAAACATGAATCCCAGTTGTCCGTTGTTTTATGGCCTTCCAAAAATACACAAGGAAGGGTGCCCAATTAGGCCTGTTGTCGCATACAGGGGCGCGCCGGCATATAATTTGTCGAAGTTTTTGAACACAATCATTAAAGAAGCAATAGATTTTAACCCAAAATTTTCTATAAAAAATAGTACTGACCTCATAAACAAGATTAAAAATATTAAGTTACCGTCCAATGCTCAACTTGTGTCTTTGGACGTGAAAAGTTTATTCACTAACGTACCGTATAATGAAGTATTAGATATTTTGAGACACAAATTAACAATAAAAAGGGTAAATTTTAATAAAATAGAGGAAATTTATAACCTAACAAGATTGTGTATGACTCAGAATTACTTTCAGTTCAACAACAGTTTTTTTCTACAGAGGAATGGTCTGGCTATGGGGTCGCCACTCAGTCCTTTAATAGCTGAAATATTTATGGATGCATTCGAGACTAACCACATAGTTGGGAACGTTCATGTCTTGTACTATTTTAGATATGTGGATGATATTATTATATGTTGGACAGGAACAAAACGTCAGCTCAGTGTCCTTGTCTCCAAGTTGAACTCAGTACACCCTAGAATTGATTTTTCACTAGAGTTGGAGTCAGATTCCACTCTCAATTTCTTGGACCTTTCAATTACTAGAAGGAACGGTGTTCATGAGTTCCGTATCTATAGGAAACCAACAGTTACAGACACAGTTATTCCTTACTCATCCAATCATCCATGGCAACATAAAATGGCAGCTTTCCACAGCTTACTGAGCAGGTTACTGGCGGTACCGTTGAGCCCACAGGCATTTGGTGAAGAATTGTCCATCATTTGCTACATAGCACAAAGTAATGGCTATGACGTAGGAATGGTTCACTCATTATTAAATAAAAAACGTAGAAAGGCTAGTTTTCATTTATTATATCCGATTCAAGATCCACCTAGGAAGTACACGGCCTGTTTGCCGTTCGTGGGTCCCGTCTCGTTGAGTATAGCTAAGATCATGAGGGAAAGTAATATATTTGTTGCTTTTAGAACTCAGAATGCCTTGAGGGAGCTGTGTAATGGCAAGGATTCGGTGTCGGTCTCACGCAGATCAGGTGTTTATTTGTTGAGTTGTGATGAATGTGGTTTGAAGTATGTGGGACAGACTGGCAGGTCCTTCGATATTAGATATAAGGAACATAGAGCGGCGTCCCGCAATGGTTGTCCCGAAAGGTCCCTCTTCGCGAAGCATCTTCTTGACACTGGTCATTCCTTGAACAATAGTAACACTTTTAAAGTTTTACGGTTATGTGAGAAAGGGTTCAAGTTAAGTGTTTGGGAAAGGCTAGAAATAGTTAGAAGAGATGCGGACACCTTACTCAATGAACAAATAGATTTTCACACATCTCCCTTACTTAATCTGTTTGCGAACAGACAGACACATTAACTGTTGTTGGTTTGTATGTGTTGTTTGGGTTTTCTATGCAACTTATCAAGAGACAGTAATTAAATCAAACAGATAAGGTCAAGTATTGGTGAATACCTATTTTTGGAACTTAGTTAGCATGATCTGAGGTTTCTACCCACATTGGTTATTGTAAAGAATCCTACATCGCGATAATGAAATTTGCACGCGTTTACTTATAAGCAAACACGTTCCAACCACGAATTTTGCTGTTCTCTCTGAGACAGTCTTGATAATGCCTCGTTTAGAGGCGAAACAATTGTCGACGTTTTGTTGTCCTTTTGATTCTGCGAAAAATTAATGCTATTAATTAATGCTAAAAAGTTTTTTCTTAAAAAAATTTTTACTTACCATTGTTTTGTCATGGATTTTCGCCAAGTAACGCCCGTTTCTATCCAATATTTGAGATCAGTGTGCATCACTACCCAGGCTAAACTATATATAAAATTGATCAAGCTCCACAGAACAGCAAGTCAAAATCTTTGGTTCAATCAAGAGTGTAAGCGCTTTGGGGTGTTTCCAAGGTACATCTGCCTAAAAACAAACAATAACTCAGTGTCGGCTAGGAATTCTATTTTAAAAGCAAAAACAGTGTGGCTAAACTCAGAAATTAGGAGTTTATTTAGAGTGAGAGACAATTTGAAGTGGCATTTAAAGGTTCTACACTCTGAGTTGTCATTCAGTTTACACAGAGTAGAATTTGATTTGTTGGATAAAAAGGCACGAGATTTAGCTTCTAAATTTATACATAAAAAATTTTTAATACAATCAAAAAAATTATTTAATCTAAGGGTGGGTAGAGGCGAGTTTTTTGATCGAAGGGAGCAGGTGTTTTCTAATCATACATTTTACCCCAGAATCAAGAACCTTTCTGATATTCATCTCAGCAACAGTGAGGTGTCCCTTTTAAATAAGGGCTTAAAATATTCCATACCTAAATCATTTAACAATAAAAAATCTTTAGAACCTTTGGCAGTAGATGCGGAGGTGGCAATCATTAGAAATAAGGGTGACATAATGTTGAAGGCACTGGTTGCACAAAAAATCGATTCTGTTTGTTTGTCTGGTACTTTTAACTCCGAATTGACTGTACAAAGGTCGATTCGCAACAAACTTAGGGACGGGGATGTGGTTCTGAGTAAGGCTGATAAGGGTAACACCGTGGTTTTGATCCCGAGGGAGGATTACATGGCAAGAGTCAATGACATCATTTCATCTGATGATTTTCAACACTTAACCTTCAATCCTACAGCTAAGTTCCAGGCAGAACTAAAGCTTGCTTTGAAATCCACGTCTTATTTATTCCCTGAGAACTCTTCGTTGCATAAAACTTTGATAAACATGAATCCCAGTTGTCCGTTGTTTTATGGCCTTCCAAAAATACACAAGGAAGGGTGCCCAATTAGGCCTGTTGTCGCATACAGGGGCGCGCCGGCATATAATTTGTCGAAGTTTTTGAACACAATCATTAAAGAAGCAATAGATTTTAACCCAAAATTTTCTATAAAAAATAGTACTGACCTCATAAACAAGATTAAAAATATTAAGTTACCGTCCAATGCTCAACTTGTGTCTTTGGACGTGAAAAGTTTATTCACTAACGTACCGTATAATGAAGTATTAGATATTTTGAGACACAAATTAACAATAAAAAGGGTAAATTTTAATAAAATAGAGGAAATTTATAACCTAACAAGATTGTGTATGACTCAGAATTACTTTCAGTTCAACAACAGTTTTTTTCTACAGAGGAATGGTCTGGCTATGGGGTCGCCACTCAGTCCTTTAATAGCTGAAATATTTATGGATGCATTCGAGACTAACCACATAGTTGGGAACGTTCATGTCTTGTACTATTTTAGATATGTGGATGATATTATTATATGTTGGACAGGAACAAAACGTCAGCTCAGTGTCCTTGTCTCCAAGTTGAACTCAGTACACCCTAGAATTGATTTTTCACTAGAGTTGGAGTCAGATTCCACTCTCAATTTCTTGGACCTTTCAATTACTAGAAGGAACGGTGTTCATGAGTTCCGTATCTATAGGAAACCAACAGTTACAGACACAGTTATTCCTTACTCATCCAATCATCCATGGCAACATAAAATGGCAGCTTTCCACAGCTTACTGAGCAGGTTACTGGCGGTACCGTTGAGCCCACAGGCATTTGGTGAAGAATTGTCCATCATTTGCTACATAGCACAAAGTAATGGCTATGACGTAGGAATGGTTCACTCATTATTAAATAAAAAACGTAGAAAGGCTAGTTTTCATTTATTATATCCGATTCAAGATCCACCTAGGAAGTACACGGCCTGTTTGCCGTTCGTGGGTCCCGTCTCGTTGAGTATAGCTAAGATCATGAGGGAAAGTAATATATTTGTTGCTTTTAGAACTCAGAATGCCTTGAGGGAGCTGTGTAATGGCAAGGATTCGGTGTCGGTCTCACGCAGATCAGGTGTTTATTTGTTGAGTTGTGATGAATGTGGTTTGAAGTATGTGGGACAGACTGGCAGGTCCTTCGATATTAGATATAAGGAACATAGAGCGGCGTCCCGCAATGGTTGTCCCGAAAGGTCCCTCTTCGCGAAGCATCTTCTTGACACTGGTCATTCCTTGAACAATAGTAACACTTTTAAAGTTTTACGGTTATGTGAGAAAGGGTTCAAGTTAAGTGTTTGGGAAAGGCTAGAAATAGTTAGAAGAGATGCGGACACCTTACTCAATGAACAAATAGATTTTCACACATCTCCCTTACTTAATCTGTTTGCGAACAGACAGACACATTAACTGTTGTTGGTTTGTATGTGTTGTTTGGGTTTTCTATGCAACTTATCAAGAGACAGTAATTAAATCAAACAGATAAGGTCAAGTATTGGTGAATACCTATTTTTGGAACTTAGTTAGCATGATCTGAGGTTTCTACCCACATTGGTTATTGTAAAGAATCCTACATCGCGATAATGAAATTTGCACGCGTTTACTTATAAGCAAACACGTTCCAACCACGAATTTTGCTGTTCTCTCTGAGACAGTCTTGATAATGCCTCGTTTAGAGGCGAAACAATTGTCGACGTTTTGTTGTCCTTTTGATTCTGCGAAAAATTAATGCTATTAATTAATGCTAAAAAGTTTTTTCTTAAAAAAATTTTTACTTACCATTGTTTTGTCATGGATTTTCGCCAAGTAACGCCCGTTTCTATCCAATATTTACCGAACTCCATCTTAATGGCATTACTAAAAACTTCCGTAGTTTTTGATAATGTCACTAAATCTTGGTGCTTCAATGTGAACAGTTTGAGGTCATCCATGTACATCAGGTGAGATATAACCTCACCCCTCTACGAAACCGATAGCCTAGCCCTGAATCCTTCAGCAATGTGCTAAGTGGATTCAGTGCTAGACAAAACCACAATGGACTCAAACTGTCGCCCTGGAATATACCACTCTCGATCCTTATCAAGCCTTGCGGGTCAGAGGCGTGCCCACCACTACCTGGTTGACGAAGGACTGTGGTCCACTGCCCCATACACGAGACTAAGAATGATTTAAGAGTCGGATTAAAATATACAACTCTAAAATCCTCCTCAGCCATGAATGAGGCACCGAATCATAGGCCTTCTTGTAGTCAATCCAGGCAGTAGAGAGGGCGCCCCTACTCCGCTTGACTTGTTGGCTAATGGCTATATCAATGAGGAGTAGCTCCTTAGTACCACGAGACCCAGCCCTACATCCATTCTGAGCGTTATCTAAGATATTATTAGATACTATGTGCGAGTTTATTTTACTTCTCAGAATAGAAGGAGCTTGTAGATGGTAGGTAAGCAAGTGATGGGTCTATAGTTTTTAGGTTCCGTGGTACTACCTGATTTGTGGAGCAGGAAGGTGATGCCAGTGGTCATGAAAGCGGGTAAGGAACCAGACTCAAGGGCTTCTTGATACTGTGTTGCCAAGCGTTCATGCGAACTCTGAACCCACTTTATCCAAAAGTTATGCAATCCATCCGGCCCAGGACTTTTCCAGTTCGGGGCCGTACGAATTGCACAACTAACGTCTTCGGAGTCTATGGTAATAGACTCCATGGGTTCGATGATACTGCATTCACGCTCGACGACACGGATCCAGTCGCCCTCCGAATGTTCGACGGGCACCGACCATATGTCACGCCAAAATTGATTCATGGTGTGAGCATCTGGCATTTGTGTCGCTCAAACGTTGTCTAGTTCCCTCCCACTCTCGGTACACCTTCCTTTGGTCACTTTGGAAGATGCGATTCTGCCAGTATCTATTTACACGCTCTCTATAACGACGGATACGGCTTGCCCATGCATACACTTTCTGTTTCAGAAAGTCAATACGTTCCGTGACATTGGCTAAGTATTGCTGGGGACGAATACCGGTCCCAGCAAATGCCTGAGTCACGAAACGCATGACCCGGGGACGACTATTTCCCCGGCTGAAAGAGATAAGCTTTGCAGTGAGAGTCCTAAATGTGCCGATACGTCGCTCGATTCTTGCCTGCCATACGGGAACACCATCCGGTCATGGTGCACGGTTAACTTCAGGGAATTTAACGGGTGCAACACGACAAGCGGCAATTGCTCCACAGTAAAGAATCGAGTGAGTATCAAGCAAATCACTGCTAGTCCGTAAGTACGGTTCTAGCAATGCATTTACGGCTCCCATCAACGCCATATTTTGCTTATGCATTGGCAAGCGTGGTAGCCGCGGTCTAGAATTAGGTATAAACCTATACTGCGAGATCACATCTTCCAAAGTTCTCCTCAATTGCTCGCTTACCTGGATAGATGTATCACTCGTATAATTTCCTGCGTCGAGTGCGGGTTCCGCTAACGTCGCATTTGTAGCAACCGTCTGTGTCACAGGTGACGGTGCTCTCGTTGACACTGGAGCTGTACGAGTAGATAATACTTCCAGGCGTAGTCGATCAAGCACAGATTGATCCAACAACTTACATCGTTGGATAGCCCGCACTTGATCCGATAGTCGTTGGACGGCAACGGTAATTGTTGGTTCAAGAGCCTGAAACAAAGGAAGCATCCTTGAACGGTACGCAGTTAGGTTGGTTTCCCCATCTGTAGCCTCATAATATGCCCGCATAACGTTTTCATTGATGGATGAAGTCCATCGCATGCGGTGCACAATACCACCGGTAGTGGGGACCCTACTCGAAGCTGGTAGGCTTCGGGGCCCCAAACTGCTCGGCGGCCGGCCTCTCCCTCGCCAGCGTACAGGTGTTGGCAACGTCGGCGGAGAAAAATACTCATCACTTGATGATGAGCTCGACGCCTCAGCAAGGACTTTTGTCGCAGGTGTGCGGTCCGGCGCTTGCGAGGCGGAGCTATGTGATGAGTCCGGGGGTGGTAGTTGCGCATGTTGTTTGCTCCTGGCTCTTCTTTGCATCGTTATTGATCATTTACATCCAATTTCATTTGTTGTAATATTATTTTTGTTGTTTTTGCCGATTGACACATGTCAGATCGCTATTTCATTTTTATAAAATTGATTTATTGTTGTAATAACTGTTGTAGTATTTTATTTATAAACTTATTTGTTCTATTATTTAAAAATCTGTAAGTAATTGTATAAATTTCGGTAAGATATGTTGATAAAAAATTTAAAATATTTTACGGATAAAAATGACGTGTTAAAAGATGTCGAGAGTTATTATTATTATTATCCCAAAATATTGACATGGTTGCTGTGACAAAAGACCGTCATCTGTCATCTATTGATAATTAGTTGTGCATAGGAATCTCCGCTTTTTTAGAGGCCTAATCAACTGAAGGGACACTGACAAACAAAATACTCGTGTAACTTATGAGTCTGCGTGAGTACAGTTCGCGAGGCGTAAGCTGAGCTTTATATTTGTGTGAGTGCACGTACGTGAACGTACAATGTGATTTGTTTTACACACACATATGTTGTCGCCACTGGATATACCATGTGGTGTGTACCAGAGACGCCCACAGCAATGGACATAGGAGCGGCTGCGGTCAAGAGTTTTTACTCTACTTTTCGTAATCACTCACACAAATGCAAAGCTCAGCTTAGGCCTCGCGAACTGTACACCTCTATTTATTTGTATAGCGCTGATATTATGTAGATATAGTAGTCGTTTTATCTGTGATGTAACTAACTACTGTGACTTTGCACTTTCTTTAAGAACAACATTTATTTCAGATTTTCACCATACAGGCAGGACTTATTGTGAACTCCAACGACTGGCTCAGTATACTAACAAGTGTATATTTAACCGAATATTTAATTGTACATAATGAACGTGTAAAAAAAGCGGTAGAACAGGCGAGTATTTTTACTTGGCTGCGTCTCAACGAAGGTTACGTAACCCTCGCTACGCTTACGGGATTTATTTGTTCGTTTATACAAAACCCAACCTAACCTAAAGCGGGACAGATTTTGATGAATGGGGTTTCAAATGAAAGGTATTCATCTTCTGAGTGTCAAAAGGTACACGAAGCATAAACTAAAACTATACTGTGAGTTTTTTAAGTATGTAATGTAGGGGGTCAATTTTATTTTTCAATTGATATCAAAAAAGGAGTTATAAGAGCTTTATAGATTTCGAAAAATATATAATTTGAATTATTTATTTAAATTATTACAATAAATTTTATTTAACTTAATATTTAAGTGTGAAATAAATTTGCTGTTCCTAATTTTCACTAGTAAAAAAGCTAATTTTAATCCATTCGCAGAAAAATATCTTGTGTGCCAAATTCCGTGCCGAATATTTGAAGATTGCAAAGTTAGTGAAAATTGCTAACAAACGAATTGGTGTTTTTCTAATCATATCAATTGGAACGAGCCTATATTGGATATGCATAGAATTTTTTTATGCTCTTAGGTCTGTAATTCTTAGTTATATAATTATATTTATTAGATATAAAAATAATGCATACTTAGTTAATTGATCGTCTGCGGCATGATATATACCCAAAAGAAACAAAACTGCGCCCTTCCAGGCGTCTTACTATGATTTAAAAGGTTTATCCCAAACTAAACATTCTTACTTGTACATAATTTCGTACAGTTATGAAATACCAACTGTGACAGTATATATACGAGAATGGATTGAAAACTAGTCGGCCTAACACTGATCCATTTAGTTCTAAAAATCAAATCTGCCCACATTATTTAGTTCAGTTCAGACCTGGTAATTGTGTGAAGTTTAAAATGTGTGCGATAATTAGTTTTAATTTTATAAATTTATTAACAAAGCAATCTGACATCATTTCCGCAAATGGAGCAAATCGAGCAGCGTGCGGTCATTAAGTACCTCCATAAGAAGGGGCTGTCATCAAAAGCCATCCATGATGATATGGTCAGTACATTAGGGGATTACGCTCTTTCATATTCATCCGTCAAAAAATGGATAGCAGAATTCAAGCGTGGTAGATAGAGTGTGAAAGACGAACCCCGCTCTGGAAGGCCTTCGACGTCCCCTACTGACGAAAATGTTAAAAAAATACTTGACTTAATTATGGTAGACCTCAGATTGAAAATTAGAGAGATAGCCGAGATTATAGGCATCTCTTATGAACGTATTCAAAAAATAATAGTCAACGTGTTGGGTTTCCACAAGGTGTCTGCGAGGTGGGTTCCACGACTGTTTTCAGTTGAGCAAAAAAGGATGCGATTGACTATTGCACGCGACTGTTTGGAGTTATTTAAAGCTGATGAATGTGATTTTTTTGAATCGTTTTGTTACTATGGACGAAACATGGGTTCATTACTGTACACCGGAAACAAAACAACAATCAAAACAGTGGAAAAGACCTGGTTCACCACCCCCCAAAAAGGCTAAGTTGATTTTGTCGGCAAGTAAGGTGATGGCTTCAATATTCTGGGACTCGAAGGGTGTGATTATGATTGATTATCTTGAAAGGGGTCAGATTATAAACTCTGATTATTACTGCACCTTACTACGTCGTTTACGAGAGGAAATAAAAGAAAAACGTCCAGGAATGATCAGAAGAAAAGTCTTGTTTCATCAAGATAACGCTCGTGTTCACACGTCTGTCCAATCAATGGCAGAAATTCACAACTGTGGCTTTGAACTGTTACCGCATCCACCTTATTCAGCTGATCTGGCACCATCAGACGTTTTTCTGTTCCCTAGACTAAAAAAGCACTTGGGATGTCAAAGATTTTTGACAAATGACGAGGTCAAAGCAGCAGTAGACGCATATTTTGACTCTAAGGAAGAATATTTTTTTTTCAACGGGCTAAATGCTTGGAAGGGAAGATGGCAAAAGTGCATTGAACTTGATGGTAATTACGTTGAAAAATAAAAATATATTTCATTTATTATGTATTTATTTTATAGGTTAGGCCGATTACTTTTCAAGCCACACTCGTACCTTATTGTGTACGTGACTGTACATACATACATACATATGATCACGGCTCTTTCCTATGGGGGTAGGCAGAGACTAGGAATTCCACTTGCTACGATCCTGGCATACTTCTTTCCCTTCTTCCACTTTCATAACTAGCTTCATGCACGCTCTCCGGTCCTGGGTACTCTTGACCTGGCCTTTGGTCAAAACATCTCCCATTTGGTCGAAGTACGTTCTAGGTCGACCCTTACCTGCCTGTCCTGTCGTTACTGTACACCTGCCTATTAGCTTACGAGACCCTAGTAAGCAAATATTTTCTTGGCTAGTGACAGAAGGTTTGCTTCTAACATCTTGGTTCTTGGTGCCTTAATCTTGACTTCAGAGCAACAAAGCTATGTGGTGACATAGCTTTGTTGCTCTGAAGCCATAAAAAGGATGGGCATGGGCCACTGCCAAAATTAAGTTAATAGGTCTGTATTTGAAATTATTGCGTTTGTGTTTTATTTATCATAAATAATGTTGTCTCAAGCTTAATACTATCGTCTTAAGAAAGAATTTTGATCCTTTTAAGTTTCTTTACAGTGTTACCGAACCAGCTCCTATACACCCAGTATTTTGTACTTTTAAAGAATCACGTCAATCACAGTAAGTATCGACGGCATTAAAATTTTCATTATTAGGATGGAGGTAAAATTATTTTTACTTAAAAAATGTATAGGTACTTTGTTATATTATATAAAGATATTATAATTTTGCCAACAGGCTCCTATTGAACGTGAGTCACTACACATACTCCACGTTTTCCTTCTGTTCAGAGGTAATTCGAGCAGTAGTGGTGCTCCAGTTAGCTGCAAGAGTACAAAACAATGCTTTAATATCAGTCTCCGTATTATATCGCTTGCCAAGTTCAAAGTTTAATCCAGAGGTATGTCTTGTTGTATGTATTCTGCATCTTATTCTATAGATAAAACTACACCTTAGTGTTCTCGAACGAACGATTCAGAATTAACTGACTTGTCTCACCAATTAGCTATTGCTTTGATCAGCTGAGAGTCCTCCCATGTTGCGCAACCCTTAGTTCAAAATTTTTCAAAGTCTTGAAACAAATGCTGCTTTCAAGATACGCTCGTAGCAACGACAATTAACGCAATATATTTGCAACTTTTTCAGGTTCAGCGATACATAACCCAAATTAAGAGCTTTCAGATTTCATTGAGCGGCTTTGGCCTTTTTCACGTGACAAGGAATATGATTTTGTCGGTGTGTATACAATATATTATCAGTGTTTTACGAGTATCTATATAAAATATATATATATATATATATATATATTTATATATTTATAAATCTAAGTATATAAACTAAGCAAGTTGTTATGGACACGATAAAAAAACGGACATGTATTTAATTATGCAGAATACAACTTTCAATATTGACACGACCACAATTTGACTGGAAACATTGATAAGGCCAGACTCCAGCAAAATGTAGTTTGATATCGATGTTAGTGATAGTTAGCGTATCAACAATCATTCTAGCATTGATGATTTGAATATTTCAACATTGTAGACAATACAAAATAATATTAACAATTCTTGGTTTCAGTCACTCGGTACCCTTGTCACTTATGAAGTGGTACTTTTTCAGTTCACCTACTTAATAAAAAACCGATCAAAGCAACATGAGTAGGTATTCACAGGAAAATATAATTATGGTGATTAAAACACTCAATGAAGTTAATATTTGATGGAGAGACAAGAGTCAGAACAGATAATAATTATAATCACGACTTTAACTTATAGAAAATAAATAAACTTATATAAAAACTATTTTCAATGCTCATCGTATACATAAATGTATTTAGCTAATAATAACTGCAACGTCAAAAGTGTTTTATTTTTGTCCTACTAATATTATAAACGTGAAAGTTTGTGAATATGTATGGATGGATGGATGTTTGTTACTCCTTCACGTAAAAACTACTGAATGGATTTTAATGAAACTACAATAATATAGCTTATACATCAGAATAACACATAGGCTACAATTTATAAAGATATTGTGTGAATTGTTCAAAATATGACGATAAGTGTCAAGTAAGTAGGAAGCAACGATGACAAACCGAGTGCGCGATACTACGGGAACGGGAAAAAAATCCAAATTTTCCAATCCAATCCAAATCCAAAGCTTTTTTTTTTCTCGTGTTTATGTCGTAACATTGTTATAATATGGTACTTAATAACTATAATTACAATCTAGCCTTAAGACTAATAAGTAATTTGTATCTAACTTAAATTGCTAAATAATTAAAAAGTAAGAATGTGTCCATTGGCACTTTTCTTATTGTCTCTATATGAATGAATGAATGAATAATGACACTATGTTCTTGTTGTCTTAAAGTATAGCACTCACTGCACTATAACACTACACTAACTCGTAAGGTTTAGTCCTTCTCAGTCTTCTCACTATGTCCGTGGTATCGAGGAGCTGTATGGCCTCGACATTCACATGGTGAATAAGTCTATTTTGATGAGCTTCTGCGTACTTTTGTATTACCTTCACGACGAGGTCCACACCTAGATCACGGTGGATGTCCTTATTTCTTACATACCAAGGAGCACCAACGATACCCCGGAGTACTTTGTTCTGAAACCTTTGTATAATCTGCATATTGGTCTGTTTGGTACAACCCCACAACTGTATACCGTATGACCACAAGTAATAGTATAATTTATCTAACTTTCCTCATTTGTGTATTGGTCGTCCTAATAAAGTTAAGCCGAAGAAAATAAAATTGATTATTACGTAAGTGGTACTACTGCTGCCAAAAAATTGTCATTACAAAGACAATGCAAAGCACTGTCTGCTTATAAAATGTTGACAGTTATTGCAGACGATTTACAGCGATTTCTGCTATTGTGGCTTATGATCGTATTAATTACTCTCAATATAAAAGTAGGTACCTACATCTTGAATCATAGGTACAGATATAAACAAAGATCTTTCAAAAGAGATCGATAACGTGGTAAGTGAGGTTTTCTTCCACGACAGTCACGTTATGCAGAAGTGGAGACATACCCGTAAGTATTTTCTATGAACAAAGTATATGAAATTAGTGTTCTCTCGGTGTAACGTTTCTCCTGAAAACGGAACAGTCGCTGGTTGGAGTCCAGCCCTACAGGGCAAGCATGGCGGTAGGAAAAGTTTGTAGATAACCAATAATATGGAAGGAAATTTAAAAAAATGTATTGATAAGGTTAGGTCATCGACATTTCCTCTACCGCCATGCATGACCATGGTTTTTGTGATTCATATTGTAAAATTAAATGCTGCCCTCTATAATCATTGTAATTAATGATTGAGATGTTTGTACAGTGTTTAAACTGGTTTGTACAGTTTAAACGATTTTTTTGGTCATTGTAAGCGCGTCATTCATTCTACTAATCAATATTGTTTTGGAAAAGTAAAAACGATTTGTTTTTCACTACCGGTATTATTATAACTAGTGGTTCTGTGAACCGTAGATTTCGGGAGCTTTGTTTAGAAAATTTATTTTTCAATTTTCTTTATTACTCTTTCATATTTCATCCAATCCAAAAAATATCATTCACATGATATTCATTGTAAGCAAGGAGTGTGTGTGTAAAGTTTAATGAAAATCGGTTGATAAATACGGCTGCAAACATGATCTGACAGAACCCGTATATGTAGAGATGTAGAAGTACAGACGAAAGAAATTCTCCCCAGTCTGCAAGTTGAAACGGAGACATTTATTACAGTATTTATTACAGTGACAATTATTACAGTAAAGTTGGTTTGGTTTTCATGTTCGTTAAACGCAATCTTTGTTTTGATCTTTGGTCGCACCATTAAAAAGCAATCATTTGATATTATGATAAGATCTACGGCAGTACATTGGTAATCCATATACTTCTCATCGTATCGTTTAATTTAAAATTCTAGTACGATTGTTAATTTTCAGGACTGACATTTTGATTGATGTATAAAAGTAGCCGTTTGGAAAGAACATGAGGACGGACGGACGGACGTGATAAAACTACTAATACGGAACCCTAGGAATAGCAATAGTGATGTGCTTTCAAACAAACAGTATGTAAGCTACTATTATATAATATATTACTACCGATTTACATTATGTATGTATGTTTAGGATAACCATCTTGATCGGGAAGCTCTCCTGGAGGCATCCATCGTGCAGGCCTGGATTCCGGCACCGGACCGGCCTGCCGATGTGGATGCCGAGGCGGAGTGGTTCAGGAGAGCCAAGTCGCAAATCTGTGATGCGGCAATGCCTAGGGTTACACCCAGACCGGCCAGGAAGCAGGTGTACTGGTGGTCGCCAGAGATTGCAGAGCTGCGCGCAGCATGCATCTCCGCCCGCCGCCGGTACACCAGGTTTCGCCGGAGGCATTGCCGCCCAGACGACGCGGCAGCCCGAGAGGCGGAGCTTTATCAGGCATACAGGGAGGCCAAAGGTATTCTCCAGGAGACGATAAAGCGGGCCAAGACGGCGGCCCGCGAGGAGCTCCTGGAGACCCTGCAGCAGAACCCATGGGAGCGCCCGTACCTACAGGTCAGGGAGAAACTCCGACCTAGGGCGCCCCCACTGACCCAGAGTCTCCAGCCGCAGCAGCTGGAGCGGGTCATGGGCTCCCTGTTTCCGTGGAGGAGCACGTCCCTCCGCGCATGGCTCCGTCTCTGCCCGACGCGGATAGCACCAGCGAAGACGACGTACCCGAAGTCAGCGTGGGGGAGCTAGGTGCGGCGTACTCCGGCTTAAACGCCGGAAAATCACTGCCCCCGGACCCGACGGCATTCCTGGCCGTGTATGGGTCCTGGCCCTCGAAGAACTCGGGCCTCGACTGATGGGGCTCTGTAGCGCATGCCTCGAAAGGGGCCAGTTTCCCAAGGTGTGGAGGACGGGGAAACTGGTCCTGATCCGTAAGGCGGGGCGGCCGGTGGACGCACCGTCCGGATACCGGCCGATCGTGTTGCTCGACGAGGTATGTAAGCTCTTTCGAGCGACGAGGCGTTCCGCGATAATTCGCTCAAAGATAGATCTCACGAGTGTGGGGCCAGACCTGGCGGATAACCAGTTCGGTTTCCGTCGGGGACGCTCCACCGTGAGCGCGATCATGCGCGCGAAGAGCCTGACGGAGGAAGCAGTCTCGCAGGGCAAGGTGGTGGTGGCGGTGTCTCTTGACATCGCCAACGCGTTCAACTCCTTGCCATGGAGCTGCGTTAGGGAGGCACTCGTGTATCACGAAACGCCTCTCTACCTCCGTCGTATTGTCGGGGCCTATCTCTCGAAGAGGGCCATAGCTTTCTATGAGCAAAGTATATAGGTGACCTCACGTATCGTGCGACGCAGATCGTTGCCGGGCATGGATGCTTCGGTAGCTATCTGTTTCGCATGCATCGTGAGGTCACACCCCGGTGTCAACACTGCGAGGTTTCCGACGACGACACCGCACTCCACACGTTGGTGGAGTGCTCAGCGTGGGCGAGCCAGCGCCGGGACCTCGGAGTGGGTCTGGGCGTGGATACCCTCTCGCTGGAGACCATGCTTCAAGCCATGGTCTCCAGCCGGAGTAGGTGGAACGCGGCCGTGTCCTTCTGCGAGCAAGTCATGCTCGCGAAGGAGGCGGCCGGGAGGGAGAGGGAGCGTACCCTCCTCGCCGAGTTCCGTAGTCGGCGGCCAGGGCGCCCCAGACTCCGCGACTACGCCCAAGACTATCGACCTCCATGATCGGGGCCTGAGGACGGCGGATGGCGATCCCGCCGTCCTCAGGCAGTGCTGCGGGGCCTTTGCCCCATAGCACGTAACCAGATTCACTCACTGACGCGGGATAAAACCCTTCCCCCAACGACGCGGGATTCTCGTCCCGACCCAACACCCGAAGAGACCACAGAGGTGGTCAGTCCGCCGGGCGCCACTGGACATACCCTCTGCTAGTAACCAGAGACGCCCGGCAACGGACGTTAGAGCGGCCGCGGCCTTGGGCCGCGGAATTAAAAAAAAAAAAGTGTTTAGGATAGTGTTTTAGTACAACTTGAAAGGTAAGCTCTTTAGTGCTTTAGTGCGCTGCGAGTGAACGTTTACATTTCTTCCAGTAGAGTATCATTTCGACGCCACAATGAACGTATGCCGAATCGCTCGTGGCGCTGGCTCGTGGTCTAGTGGTAACCGACAATGTTAACACATTGCAATGGTTAAGCAACATCGACTCAGACTAGATCTTAGGATGGGTGACCATTTCTTAAGACACTGAGACCCCTCCGTGCCTCGGAGAGCACGTTAAGCCGTCGGTCCCGGTTGTCATACAAACATCTATGGCAGTCGTTAGTGGTAGTTGGAGCCCTTAATCAAACATCCGACCGGTCTAACTACAGAACTTCGATATCACCCATGGGTTGTGAAGGTCAGATGGCAGTCGCTTCACGGAAAATGTCGAAGTTCAGCCAAATCGTAGTTAGACTGGAAAGCCGACCCCAACTGGGAAAAGGCTCGGTGAATGATGAATGAACGTATGCTGAATGCCTAGCCTGTTTGTTTGTTTACAAATTGTATTTAACGTTCCATAAACATTCGTGAACAACATATTCAGACACAAATTTAATAGTTTTTTTTTCATATTACAAAAATAGTTATTATAATTAAAGACTAAAAATTTTTACATTACAAAATATCGTTTAAAAAATCCTCCGCGTCATTGCCGACTGGGAAGGTTCCCAGAATGCTGGCTGTGTTGCCACGTTGGATGGCGATACTTATTCTTTGGGCCAGAAAATAGGCACTTATGCACTCAACTAAAGATTTTACTAAACTACGTGTTTACACACAGCCGAGTGACTCGCCGGGGTTTACGGGAGCGCGGGAGGGTATCACTTGAAACAAAAATAGAAAGCGATTCTATTTTGATTCAACTAGAAAGTCAACTAGAACCATACTAAAGCGTAGTACTAAAGAGTGCAGGAGACTGTACCTGGGGATCGTGCGGAGTATGGCCCTATACTCCCTAGGCTCCCGTATGGGCGGATAGGTTGGCGGTCAAGGGGAACGTGACTCTGTTAAACAGACCACTTAGAACCTTGGCCGTCAGAAACATACGGGGGTACCGCACGATCTCCGGAGAAGCTGCATGTCTCCTAGCCGGGACCCCTCCATGGGACCTAGAAGCGAGAGCCCTTGCGTCATTGTTCCAATGGCGCAAGGAGGCGCTGGAGCGGGACCACAGGCCTGCGTCTCAAGAAATCGAGGACCAGCGGTCCCAACTCCGCCAGGATCTCATGGAGTCATGGAGGGTGCGACTTGAGCAACCCAAGGGGGGTGCCATCTTCATCGCGGCGGTGAGACCGATCATGGACGATTGGCTGCAGAGGCAGCATGGTGACCTCACGTACCGTGCGACGCAGATGGTTGCCGGGCATGGATGCTTCGGTAGCTATCTGTTTCGCATGCATCTTGAGGTCACACCCCGGTGTCAACACTGCGAGGTTTCCGACGACGACACCGCACTCCACACGCTGGTGGAGTGCTCAGCGTGGGCGAGTCAGCGCCGGGACCTCGTAGTGGGTCTGGGCGTGGATACCCTCTCGCTGTGGACCATGCTTCAAGCCATGGTATCCAGCGGGAGTAGGTGGAACGCGGCCGTGTCCTTCTGCGAGCAAGTCATGCTCGCGAAGGAGGCGGCCGGGAGGGAGAGGGAGCGTACCCTCCCCACCGAGTTCCGCAGTCGGCGGCCAGGCCGCCCCAGACTACGCGACTACGCCCAAGACTATCGTCCTCCATGATCGGGGCCTGAGGACGGCGGGATCGCCACCCACCGTCCTTACAGAAGCAGGCTAGAAGGGTTGCGTGCTGCGGGGCCTTTGCCCCATAGCACGCAACCAGATTCACTCACTGACGTGGGATAAAACCCGACCCCAATGACGCGGGATTCTCGTCCCGACCAAACACCCGCAGAGACCACAGAGGTGGTCAAAGTCCACCGGGCGCCACTGGATATACCCTCTGCTAGTAACCAGAGACGCCCGGCAACGGACGTTAGAGCGGCCGCGGACTTGGGCCGCGGAATTAAAAAAAAAAAAAAAATACTAAAGAGTAGCATTTACATGTTTCTACTAAAGTACTATCCTAAAACACTATCCTAAACACTAAGATAATGTTAATCGGCCTTTACGCTGAGGGACGGCCGTTAATTCCACACTAGTATTTATATGTATTTACTAGCTGACCCCGCGAACTTCGTACCGCCTAACAGTCAATGAATGTCGTGTTACTTTTTAGCTGAACTAATTTAGGCTTGATTTGATGAACGTAAAACAATGATACAAAATAATATATTTATATAGATAGAAACAAAAAAGTATTTTATTATGATGAATGATGATGAAAACATACATACAGAAGAAGAATAAAAATAAAAAAAAATAAAAAATAATAATTAAGTACTTCAAACTCATGTCAGAAAAAAATGATTGAAAACTATGTTGTGCAGATTGGAAAAAAAAAAATCGGATTAATTCATTAATAGGATTTTCATTCAAGCACTTTATGGTAAACGACATTCTTTGTTTTTGGTCAGGCGCAAGAACAAATAAAGCGGATGGTTTGCCGACACGTGAGCATGCCACGTACAATTGACCATGAGAAAAACATGCATTTTCTAGATTGAGGCCACAAATAGTCAAGGATTGGCCGTGTGATTTGTTGATCGTCATGGCGAGGGCAAGACGAATCGGGAATTGAATTCGTTTAAACTCAAAGGGCATATCCGTTGGGATCATCGGAATCCTTGGAATAAGAACTTCCTCATCTTTAAATTTACCTTTAAGTATCGACGCGTGAATCACATTGCTCATCAGTTTTCTTATCACCAAACGCGTTCCATTACACAGTTTTGGTTGGTTTAAATTTCTAAGCATGATGACTACCGAGCCAACTTTAAGTTTTAAATTGTGCGGTGGTAAACCAGGCACATCCAAGGTGTTTAAAAATTCAGTTGGATAATTAGTGGCTTCTTCTTCGTTTGTTACACAGTCGATAGATTTGAATGAATACAGAGTACCTACGATTTGATTTTGAATTATAAAATTGAGGTCATCTACATCTTTATTTTTAGCGGCCAAAATTGCTCGCTCACTTAACCATTTAGTATTTTTGTGGTTAGCAATGATATCCGGGAATACTTTGTTGATAAGCTCGTCTTTTGATGATACGAAATTGCAAAAATTTGGAGGAAATGAAATCAAACCGCTGGATTTGTCAACAGGAACATGGCCATTACCGATAGTCAGCAATTGTTTCGAGAAATCATCAGCAGATAGATCGTTCAACAATGCAACTCTCATATTTACAGACAGTTGAAGTTTCTTTACATATCGCCACAGATTTGATGCTTTGAGGCAAGCGTTTATTTCGTCGGCAGCAGTAGATCTTGGAATGACTGGTAGTGTTTGTCGGAAATCGCCAGATAATAAAATCATTGCACCACCAAAACATCTCGAGTCATTGCGCAGATCTTTTAATGGTCGGTCTAGTGCTTCCAATGCGCCATTGTGCATTCGTCCCATATGATGATTTTTGATGCTACTAAAACTTTGGCCATTGCGGAGTGTTTCAAAATGTTACATGTCGGTTGTTCAATAGTTTGAAGGTTTAATGGCAATTTTAACGCTGAGTGAGCCGTACGGCTCCGTCTAACAATGTGGCCGCTATTCCAGAAGAAGCAATTGCTACCGCAATTTCGGATCTCGCACGTACAGTGGCCAAAATCAATGACATGAGGAATGTCTTCCCAGTTCCACCGGGGGCATCCAAAAAAAATAAGCCGCCATTTCCATCATCAATTGCATTAATCAGTGTATCATAGACTTCCCTCTGCTTAGGATTCAACAGAGGTACATTCGTTTGAACTGATTGGATTAGTTCATGTGGATCATATTCACGTTCACGTTCCAATTCTCTATTAAATGAGTCATTCATTCCGCGATCTGGCGCTGGCATTCCTAACCTAACTAACAAACTGCCGCACATGAGGTAACACATATCTTCGATCAAGAGCAAAGTCTGGTTACGGATCTCCTCATTCACCTCAAGATCGGAATTTCTTGAGCTGACGCGAATTCGATGTAAAATATCTTCTGACATGTTATCTTTGTATTTGTTCCACAGGTCACGTGGATTCGATGGGAAGCATGTTGAAATGATGATAGCAAATAATGTGCGTATCTGACTTGGAGATGCAGAAATAATTGCTTCAGCGATTGTCGTGTCCCAATGAGTATCGTTTTCAAGCAAATTTAGCTCTTGACATGCTGCACGAATTGTGGGGCACCCGATACCATTAACAGTTCGTAGTGATTCAAATGATGTTGGCCCTCGAACATGTACCAGCAACAACCGCAAATAGAAACATTCATCATTCTTCGGATGAACTGTGTAAATACGACCAAGAGCATCAGTAGAACGCATATCTGGATGACCAGGAACTGCATCGCCTTGCTTCCGATGTTGAAATTTCTTCGATGTAACGTTCCAAGTGTAATAACGTGGCATTTCTGAGTAAAGCAAAGTTCGTGCGAACGGATCGCTTTGACAAATCGCAAAGAAACTGGTCAGTGTTGTCGCTGGAGGTGTTTCGGCACGTTGAGCAGCATTCGACGCTGTGAAATATACTCTCTGACCGTTCTCTAGATGCACCCCCAAATGTAAAACAGTGGGATGACGTTCGTGAATAGGGAATGAAAATATACGCCAAATTGCTTCATTGCAGTTCACATATCTACCAACTTGATAGCGCGTGATTTCATCTTTGTTATTGGATGTTTGGATACCAAAAACCGCCATGTCGCTCCCTTTCGTATATTATATACATATTTGCAAATGTATTTAATTGACTTGACCGAATTGCAATACTCAACATTACAATGTGCTTTGAATGTTTTGGAAAGAAGTGGCGAATATGGAACAATCCAACTGTTGTCAACTACGAAATCGTTTCCTTTCACTTTAGTTGTGATAGTTCTACCATTATCATCGGGCGATCGACGCCGATACAATGGATAACCATCGTCGCCTGTAATGGTCTCTGCCGTCAATTTTCGTGGATACCGTTTGGAACACTTGCCGTCGACCATGCACGGTGATTGTCGGTTGATAGTGCCACACGGTCCATGAATCATATTCGTGACTACAACATCATGTAGGTCTGGATCGGTTTCAGGAGCAGGAATCTCCGCACATATGATGTCATCTATTTGATCTGGCCGAATTCTTTCGACTAACCAAATCAGAATGTGAGCATGCAATGTAATTCATTAGTGACCGAATTTTTTGCCTGAAAACACGTGCGGTGATGTCGTGTCGATCACTTGATGTTTGTCCGGGAAGCAGCAATTGAATAATTTCTATCCATTTCGGATTACATGTAAATGTAATGAATAGATCTGGCCGACCATAATTACGAACATATGTCATTGCATCTTGCGCATATTCATGCAAATGACGCGGGCTACCTATGTATGTCGCCGGTAAAATAGTCAATCGATCAACATTTTCTGAATCTCCTTCTGTGCTAATTGCATCGCGTAAATCAAAGACCTTATAATACAATGGACATAGGATCTAGAACAAATCGCAAGAAAATAATGTCCCGAGTCGACCTATACATTATACATAGATATAAACAAATTTCATATTAAAATTTAAACCTTGATTTAACGGAATAGTGTTCACTTTTGTTTGCACTAATTTATCACATTACGTAGCTTCTATCTGTCCGCCTGACTAATTCACCTTATGCAGCTTATACTTAAAATTACGTGAACATAGAAACAATGGAGCAGGTTTATTTTGTAATAATACTCGTAATAATTAATGTAAGACTATAATAAATTCCATAAACTTATAAATTGTAATTACTTGTTTATATTAGACGAAATAAGCTGAAAAACTAATTAACGACTGACAAAGATTTTTTTTTCGAGTCAGTTTCATAATAAGTAACTATAGTGTATGAATAAGAAAAAGGGAATTAATGAATTTAACTAATTATAATATTATAAATGCCAAACTTCTTGTGGGTGTCAAAGTTCTTCCGCTTTCATGACTATTTTCATAACGCTATATCGCTACGTCTACTACAAGATAGCCGTGTTTCAAGTGACTGAATTAGTTGCTAAAACTGCGCGTCATTAATTTATTTTTATCTTATGGTTAATTTTTGGGATACGAAATTATTGGCTACTAGCTGATCACCGTGACTCCGCCCGCGAGATATAGTTATCTCGGCCTCGATTCCCGTGGGATACATTACCGAGAATCCAAATAAAAAAAAAATAACAGTACATACACGAAATAAAATGACATGTGTAATTATGTAATTATATTTATGACAAAACAATGATACCCTGTGAAAATTAAAAACATTTTTGGGTTTATCTCCTCCATCCCAATCAAAATAAAAATTGTATTCAATCAAGGGATTCTTGTACAAGTTTCATAAAGATCGGACCTCTTTTTGCTATGTCCATAAAATGAGCCGAACAAACAAGATTGTTATTTTTTGGATCAAAATATTCTTCTCGCCGTGCTAGGGCAATAATATTTTTCCATTGTGCACAGTGTACTGGATCCCGAGGAAAACTGAAATAGATGTTGGTTCATATAACGAAAAAAAAATCATAAAGAGCCAAGGCGTCTCCACTATAATCTTTGTTCCAAATAGTGTCATCGCTATCGGTAATCCGAATAAATCTGAATGGTCATTTTGTTAGTACATTATTCAGTGAAAATGAAATGGTCTCTTTCTTTATACTGAGCTTGGGATGAATTCGAAAGAGACAGATAGATACTAGATATTTGTTTTTTAATTTATTATCGACGAAATACTGTATTTTAAGTGAAATAATAAATTACAAATGATAAAACAAAAGCTTATTTACTGAAAATATGATACACCGTCTTCAATTTGCTTTTTTTTCGTAGTTTTTACACGTTTTTACAATACAGTACGGCATTGTGCAACGTGTTGTCGTTCAGTTGTCAAAATCAAGACTGGCGCGCGATTTTTTCTCTTTTAGCGTTTTGTTTCTCTTTTAGTTCGGACACTTTTGAGCGATGATCCGAAATCCATTGTTTATAAAATCATTGGCGTAAATGGATATACTCTTCCGATCGCAATTTAGCTTGATTCAACCGAATGAAAGTCAGGCGCTCCGTTTCGATTTTAACGTACATGTCAACGCAATATTGTTGAAGCAGTCGACGAAATCGCAACAAATAATTGTCAGAATTTTCACGAATCATCAAACGATATGCGTAATAATTCATCGAACTAACCTTCTTGGTAGTTTTCTCACCTGAAACAAATGCAGTAAAAATTGTATTTTAGAACCCGTAATAGGTTAACGACTCTTACAGCTACTCTCTACTAAATTAGAAATTACAACTTTTTTTGAGTACTAAAAGCAAACAGAATAAAATGTATATCAAGTTAAAATGAAAACAACAATACTGATCTTACCATTCAATGGATTAATCATTTTGATATTAAAGTGATATCCATCGTCTCCTTGCCAAAACATCAGCGGGTATTGTAACGCGTCATATGAACGGTGTGTTTCATATATTCTTTGTAGTTGCCCAGTATTGCGTCGTGTAAGTACAATATCACGTGTTTCCAAGTTTTCACCAACAATCAGGATTGCCACTTCATTGATTGTTGGAGCATTAAATGTGCGTTCATGTGTTCCAGCTGGTCTTTTATCAGCTCTGATCACAACTTTATAGTCATCACTTGGCATGCGCTCTAAAGCAGTCTTGAACAGCCTGACCAATGCATGATGTTCATGAAGCATTTGCTGCAGATCTTGGAGAATTGCTCTTTTCGTAGCTGTGTTGATCCCTTGACGCCGGTTAAGTTGTTCTTCCATATTGCCCATGAAGTATATTTGCAAGAATTTATGCTGTGCATCTTCTATAGGTTGCAAGGATCCAATGCGATGGCAACTCTGGCCTTGAATCTGTAAAGTCAAAACCATAGTTATAGTTAGATTTAGAAACACTTTTTTTACAAACACTTTTTTTTTCAAATAATAACATGCCATTTTTATTTCAGAGATAAATACAGAAATCTAACAAACTACATTCCAGATTTTTTTTACAATGATAGAAAATAAAGTTTTTAACGTAAATTACCTTAAATGTCGGATTATATCCGTGTTCTTTGATAATTTTCGCCCCAAATGAAGTCATTTGGAAACAGACATTGTATTTTTGAGTGTTCGCTAGAAAATGTCGTGATTCTAGTGTTTCGTCATAAAGCAGGGAGCACAATGGCTCTGCTGGCTGGACCAATAATGGCAATTTCACTTTACCACTAAGGCAGCACAAACCAGGCGTTTCACCAGCAAACTTCAATGCTCCACAATGCTGGCAAACAACGTCCATTGGACCAATGCAAACTAAACGATGCAAGCTGTAGTCGATGGTGCAATCATACAGTGCTCGATTCAAATCAATACTTGAACCATTTCTTCTTGCTCTTCGAAGATTATTCCTCTGTTCATCTGTACGATAAGCTCGACGATTTCTCGTTTCTAACCTAGCCGTTTCACGGGCTGCCTCTCTTTGCTCTTGTGTTTGAGAAGCACGAATTAAGGCCCTTCTTTGCTCCATACTAACGCGGCGCTGTTCTCGTGCAATTTCTCGTTCTCCATCAGATAATTGACTCGCGATATTCCGTTGCCTAATTGCATTACGGCTTCGCTGGGAAAGATTAGATCTTCTAGGACGCGGCATTGTTATTAAAATGTGCACTCGCATAAAACCACCAAATATAATAACAGTGACAACTTTCGAGACATAGACAATAGCTCAAAGTGTATATAACCACTACGTATGAATATCTTATCAAGAAAAATCATATACAACCTATAAAAAGACATTTACACTTTTGTTAACCTGTAGATTTTTTTCCTTATTCTTATAACCTTTACCAACTGATTTTTTATTCTTTTTTATTTTGTTCCTTTCCGATGATTTTATGTTTTTACTGTAGAATAAATCTTAGGTATTATTTTCTGGAATTAAAAATTAAATAATTAATAAATAATTTTCGAAAATTAATGGCTAAAACAAACAAATATAACACTACCTGAACTTTGTAAACATTTTACAAAAATAAATTTCTGAACGCACACATGATGTCTTCAGAAAAAAATAATTTTTTTGCTTAAAGTTCTCAGCAACCAGGCCATAAGCTCCAAAAAAAAACAAAATAGTTACACTATTTGACAGGATTGTACAACTAATGTTTTACATGTAATAAACAAATCAGCATCTATTTCATTGTTTTTAAGATGTATTCTGCTATTCGTAACGGAAACAAATCCAACAAATCAAAAATCATGGCAATCGGTCCAGCCGTTCTCGAGTTGTAAGTGTTGTAACAAACACGACTTTCTTTTATATATATATGGATTTATTTATTTATGGTACATATTTTTTTGTATTATTTATTTTTTAGTTTTTGTATTTTTTGTAAGGTATCTAAGTGTTTGTTTTTGTTGTGTGGAGTAATAAATAAATATTTCTTTCTTTCTTTCTTTCAGTAGGTATAGTGAAACTGATAAGTTCTTTAAACACATTAAATAATAAATATTCCACATAATTATTTTAAAAAAGGAAGAATTGATTGATTGTTTGTTTGTTTGAAAATGAAAATGAAAAATATGTTTATTCAAGTGGGTTACAAGGTAACACTTTTAAAAGTCAGTCAGTTATAAAGGTTACAATTAAGTAAATTGCTTCTAAACTTTCATTTATTCCTTATTAGCCTGAGAGAAAGAATGAAATTCGAACTATGAAATTACAATATTAAGAACAGAACGGGCTAACATTTATGTATAGTTGTCAAAGCAAAAGTAAATAAAAAAAAAAGTACAATAAACAAGCGACGTTATAGAGTCGCGCCTAAATAGTTTGAGTAAGGACCAAGCAACTCATTTCCATTTCTCTTTATCATCCAAATAATCAGTAATGGAGTAGTAAGCCCTTTTCAAGAGATATGCTTTAATTTCCTTTCTGAATTTATGCAAAGGAAGGTTCATAATATCTACAGGGATTTTATTTAATTGCTGTACACCAAGTCCTGCAAAGAAGTCGTGAATTTAATATGATCCGTAACTGCACGACCGATTTTAAAATTTTATTCACGAATTTGTAGCTACGTTATCTCTGAGTAACATAGGCTACTTTTTATCCCGGTAATATGTTGGAAACGGTAAAACTGCAGGCGGAGCCGCGGTGATCAGCTAGAAGTAAATACATAGATCCGTAGTTTAAACATGTTGAGGTATAATCATAATAACATTGTATAAAAGTCGCTTCCGCTGTCTTTCCGTCCATTTTGCTTAGATCTTTTAGTAAGTGGTCAAGCGGGCGAAGCCGCGGTGGTCTGCTTGTAATATTTTAAAGAGGAAGCTTTTGTATTACCAATAAACCCAACAATTGCTGGACTTTTTAATTTTCTTGCACAATTAGAACGCTATGTCATCCTTAAGTAGGTACCTACAATATTGACTTTGTTATTATATCGTGCAATGTGAAAACGCCTAATTACAGAAAAAATACCACTCGTGCAAAGCTGCAACGAACAGCTTGTCTACTTTATTTTAATGCTGTGTTTATTTTATTTATTCCTACCGCTCATACTTACTTAAACTTCAAGTTACTGCATCTGCCATCTTTCGAAATTATATCATGAATTTTGGAAAAACATTAGTCAAATTACAGAGTGTGTCGCATAAAATATACTGGTCGTTTTAATATTTAAAGCCTTTCGTGACACACACTGACATTTTTGTTATTGTGATAACTACTCAATTCATCGAACACTTAATCACTGCTGACCTTTAACTCATGGTCAGTTAACTGAACCGAATTAACATGGAAATACGAGTCTTTTTCTATTATCCACCTTACTGTTATATGTTGCATCTTACAAGGACTTATAAGTGAAGAACAAATAGTAAACAAACCTGTTAAGTAAACAGTACCCTCCACTAAACCTAACTTGAAATGTTGTTATTGCAGAACTGTACTGCAAATACGGCAATATTCAAGCTCAATAATGTTGCTAGAATTTGCGGTTTAGAACTAAACATGATGATGGTTGGTAATAAGTGAAGCAATGAATTGGTATTCGCTGGAAAAGTTTAATAAATATAAACGTGACTGGAACTGTAAGTGTTTACTTTGACTGTATGAAAAATACAAATTTTCAAGCATTTCGTTTAGCGACTCGATTGGATTGCGAATCGACAGGATTGCATCGCAAAATCCTGCTACGGCAAAATTCTGCTTCGGTGGCGTGGTCGGTAGTGCATCCGCTTTCGACGCCGGAGTCTCGGGTTCGATTCCCGGTCGGAACAAACGTTTGTACTGACGTTTGGATGTTCTATGTATAATATGTATTTAAAAAAATGTATCTACGTGTTTATATCAGTTGTTTATCTAGTACTTCTGCTTAGTTTAAGACTAGATGACGATGTGTGAATTGTCCTGACATATTTATATTTATTTTTAACATGGAAGGCAATGCCAGGCTTCATCCATAGCAATTTTATAAATCCGATAGTAACTTTCATGGTTTACATGTACATTTTTTTGTTTTTCCTTCAATGCCTGAACGGCAAAGAGATAAGATTATAGTCCTGGGCAAAGACTTACACTAATCTTTTATACGGTATCCACCATACACGTGTGCAGATCCGTTGATATTAAATAACTTACCAACATACTTCGTGGACGCCGCGGGTACGCTCTTGGAAGGATACATCCTGGGGACGATTAATTTTGATTGTTTAGTTGTTATAAAAACATTTCAGATCCAGTACAAGTAAGACATCATGCTCATATGAAACCTAGTGATGGATATTCCAACTTCCAACCAGCAATGAAAGCTATAATTATAATAGGACAGTGTTTTGCTTTGATTCCAGTAGTTGGTGTTTGCGAGAATAATGCAGACAAATTAAGGTAACTTATACTTTCTTTTTTTTTATTTCTGCTGCCCTAAGCATTTCCCGCATCTACGTCCATTGCGAAGCGGCTGGTTAGCACTAGGAAGAATTTCCAGTGACGCCCGGCAGTACGGTAACTTACACATGCCAATTTATCAAAACAGTATAAATCAAAGTAATTTCGGTTCCGTTTGTATGCTTGGATCTTTAAAACTTCGCAACAGATTTTGATGCAGTTTTCACCAATAGATAGAGTGGTTCTTCAGGAAGGTTTTCGTTTTCGTATATATATTTTGTCAAACGGGTGAAGCCGTGGGCGTCCCCTAGTAATATAATAAAAACAGAAATTAATAGCTTGTTATTTAATTTACTTGTTGTTTTCTGATTGTATTTTCTGATGTCATTTAAATCGTCAAATTGTACAAAATACTATAATATCCAAGTATTCATCACGTAATTCAATTTTCAACGTTATTCTTTCACAGGTTCAAATTTAATTCATGGCGCTGCGTTTATTCCTACCTGTCATTGCTTGGGCAGTGCGGAATGACTGTTTTACTTATAGTTAGTTTGTTTAAAAGCTCTTTGCCTACTGTGGATTTTGCAGGTTAGTATTACATTAATAAACATACCGTCACGCTTAATTCCTGGAACGGTCAGATGGAGGTTACTTTTACGAGTCTGAAACATTAATTCGACAAACTCCGTTTATGTTCTGGGTGATTCACCGACAGAATTCTTCATTTTTGAGCTGTTCACCGACAGAACTACGAACTACGAACGTTTCGCCGACAGAACGTTTTATTCTTAGGTGTTTCTACGACAGCACCATGCCGCTAAGAACGTTTCGCCGACAGAACGATTCCTTCATTAATGAATCGACGACAGAAACTTATCGCGACGAACGTTTTGTCGACAGTTTGACTACTTCGGTGGCGTGGTCGGTAGTGTATCCGCTTTCGACGCCGGAGTCTCGGTTTGATTCCCGGTCGGGACAAACTTTGTGTGATGACACATACGTTTGTACCGAAGTCTGGATGTTTCCTATGTATAATATGTATGTATTTACAAAAAAAAAATGTATATAAGTATTTATATCAGTTTATCTAGTACTCATATCACAAGCTCTGCTTAGTTTGAGACTAGATGGCGTTGTGTGGATTGTCCTAACATATTTATTTATTATTTTATTCATTTATTTATTTAGTATAATATTTTATTTTTTAATACCACGTAACTTGTTCGCTGGCTTGGAATTTTAAACAGTTTAAAGACGATCAGGCTCCTCTGTTGCATTGTTGTTGGGTGATAAGGGGCTCAAGTGCTAGGAGTCTTCTTTAGGACCCAAGGTATCCTTACCTGCTTGCGGTGCACCAGCTAACAAACGATCGCTCTGGCTTATCTAAGCTGCTCGAATACGGTAAAAGTGCTTCCTAGCATGTATGTGTAGCAAGTATTATGTGGCAGCAATACGCTGATTGGCAAAATGTGGAGTATTTAACGCCTTTGTCGTTTACTGTTTCAGTAATAAAGGAGTGGTTTTGTCTAAGATGTTCATAGAACCTCTCTCTACATCCTAATAAGCCTATACTTTTTTAAATCAACTTTGCCCATGTACATGCCCAATACAAATGTGGTCATAGTGCAGAAAATAATTCCGTTTATTATTAAGATAATCATTATTTGATTATGGTATGAGTTAGCAAAATGTGTCACGCAAAGGATGTATTATCTTAAGCTAATTAACGATACTCCTAGGGATTAGATATCTATAATTGAGAATTTCTTATCGCCTTTTTTATGAATTGTCTCCAGTTTCGGTTGAAAACATATTATAACGGCATCTTCAATGAATGATATATGATTTTTTACAAAAAGAATTACAATATACATAATTATATACTAAAAATATTTACATTACAAAATATCGTTCAAGAAACCCTCTGCGTCATTGCCGACTGGGAAGGTTCCCAGAATGCTGGCTGTGTTGCCACGTTGGATGGCGATACTTATTATTTGGGCCAGAAAATAGCTAGCCTCTTGGCAGGACCAATAGCGTAGTAGCATCGATTAAGCGTTGGAATATAGGGAATATTCCAACGCTTAATCGATGAAAATCGACTTAATCGACGAACAAAATCCATAACAAAGTAATGGTAAGTAAGATGTTCAAACTTTTTAAAATAATAGCATTATTTTCACAAAGATAGAAGACAATAAAACATCGACAAATGTTTCACCTCTAAACGAGGCATTCTCAAGACTGTCTCAGAGAGAACAGCCGGCTGTTCTCTCTGAGACAGTCTATCTTTGTGAAAATAATGCTATTATTTTAAAAAGTTTGAAATCAAAAATCAAATCAAAATATCTTTATTCATGTAGGTCACAAAGTAACACTTATGAACGTCAAAAAAAGAAAATGCTTCTACATTTACATTTACCGCCAGATTCGCAAGGCAATAGGTAGAACCTGTGAGGAAAGAACCTGGCAAGAAAAACTCACGGCCACTCTTTTTATTCGCCAGTAAATACAATGCTTCTGTAACAACAATAAAAAGAGGGCAAGGGCAGTACGTGACCATGTGTGGACTAAGTGAACTTAAAAGTTATGAATCTCTGTTATTCATAAAAAAAGTCAAATACCAGTTAAAGGTGCCACATAATCTCAAAGTACCCATACCTTACAATATCATAATAATAATAATTGAACAATAATAAGTGAGTGTCAGCAATAAAACAACATTTCAAACAGAAGTAACGCAAGCAAGCAACTCATTGCCATTTCTCTGTATCGTTTAGATAATCGTTAATAGTATAATATGCCTTTTTTAGGAGGTGTGTCTTAACAGCCACTTTCAATTTATTCAAAGGAAGGTTCATAATGTTTAGAGGAATTTTGTTATAAAAACGCACACCAAATCCTGCAAAGGAGTCATGAACCTTCTGTAAACGATAATACGTCCCAACCAATTTATGCTTATTTCTAGTATTTATTGCATGTATGTCACTGTTCATACTGTATAAATGTATATTCTGTTTAACTGTTAACATAATATTCGCATATATATATTGTGATGCAACTGTTAAAATGCCTATTTCTTTAAATCTTTCTCTAAGAGAAACTCGTGCATTCAGTTTATAAATCGCACGTATAGCTCGCTTTTGGAGTATAAAAATGATCTCTATATCAGCTGCCTTGCCCCACAGTAAAATTCCATACGACATGACACTGTGAAAATAGCTAAAATAAACCAGCCTGGCAGTTTCTACATCCGTGAGCTGTCTGACTTTACTAATAGCAAAAGCCGCAGAGCTAAGTTTCCCTGCAAGACCCGATATTTGGGCGTTCCACTGTAATTTACTGTTTAGAGTAATACCCAAAAATACGGTGGATCCTACAAGATTAAGGGTATCACCGTTCAAAATAATATTAGTACCGTAGTTCTGAACATTAGGCATACTAAATCTAACACACTTTGTCTTTTTTGCGTTCAGAAGTAAATTGTTGGTTGTAAACCAATCCAGAACTAGTGCAAGTGAACTATTTACTTCGTCAAAATTCCTCAGCTTGCGATCAACTTTAAAAATAAGTGATGTATCATCGGCGAATAGAACAATGTCGCACAAGTTCGGTACATAAAACGGTAGATCATTAATGTACACTAAAAATAGAAACGGACCTAGAATTGATCCTTGTGGCACGCCCATAGCTACAGAAGCCCCTAAAGACCGACTACCATTGATATCAACATGTTGTATTCTATCACTGAGGTATGAGGCAACTAGGTCCAGTGCCGAATCTCTGATACCATAATAATTGAGTTTCCGTAATAGGGTATTATGTTCAACGCAATCAAAAGCTTTGGAGATATCGCAAAATATACCAATGGCATCTTGCTTATTCTCCTAGGCATTGAAAATATGCTTCAGAAGCGTTACCCCTACGTGAACATCTTACTTACCATTACTTTGTCATGGACAGGTAACGCCTGATTCTATCCAATATATAAAATATATTGTTAATAATTTTCAAAGCTTACTTGGTAGGTCAAGGATAAGTTTAGTAAGATTAAAGTTATCTGCCAGCTATTAGCTTTTATATTAGCTGGAGATTATTTTTTGATTATTGATTGATTGATTATTGTCTGGTAGGTGTACCACTTACTAATATGGTTGTAATGGACCCTAAGATTTTGGTGGATGGCCTTTTGCACCTTATTACAAAATTCAATATTAATAATTATTACAGCTGCTTTACTATTTTATACACTGGGCTGCTTAACAACATGTTCATTCCTGCGCATAGCAAAGAGATGGCCTACATTGTGCAAACGGATATCTCGTATAGAATCTGAGGACCCTACCACAGAAGTCAATCTTCGATTGAAGTTCAGCGTTGTATGTTTTCTTGTCCTTGCACTGGCATCCCGTAAGTTTATTATAACTATAGTCTCTTAATTGATTAGAAACAGAGATTCGTTCTTTTTGTATATGATTTCTGTTTTTTTAAATTTGTCACGACTGTTATATTTCTGTTCTTTTAACCTCGCTTTCCATTACCTTTTTCTCTATATTTTGTCTAAACATAATGATGTTTAGACAAAAGAAAGAGCGAAAATGGCATTTTTATCTCAAGTTTTTCATCATCTTTATCAACATCACACAATTCGTGAACCGTAATAGTTTGAAAGCGAAAATTTTCACAGATTATGTATTTCTTTGTGCACGACCCCGACTCGCACTTGGTTGGTTTTTTTTTACTTCCCTGAGCCGCGTACGTAACTTTAGCTGAATGGATTTTAAATCGCTACTAGGTACTGATACATAGGTAAATATTAGTATAGAATTGGTCACCCGAGTCGGTTTTTCTCCTCTGCGTAAGAAAATAAAACACATTTGTCAATATTATTGAATTTATGTTCTCTTTATTTTCAGTGGAGCATATTTTCGCAGAGTTACATGGGTTATCGATATCTGTGGACTGTGACCCAAATGTAGAAATTTTCGAAAGCCATACTCGACGCAGTTTCCCATGGGTCTTTATGACTACCTCCTACGATAATTTTTTTGGGTTTATTTTGCATGTAAGTAGCTTTTGTGAAAAAATATATACAATGATTATTATGAAATAGATTATTTTGCTTTTTACAAATAAGATTTTTCTATTCCAGTTTATTAACATACAGTGTACGTTTAATTGGAATTTCACGGACCTATTTGTAATATGTATAGCCCTCTACCTTACATCAAGACTAGAACAAGTCAACGACAGAGTTGTCGCTGCTAAGGACAGTGTATGTGCTTTAGACACTAGAAACAATTCTTTTAAATTTTTTTTTCATTATTTAGTCATTAGCCTGTCAGTCTAGAGTGTATAGAAATATATTGTAATGCACCCAAATTTTATTTTTAGCATGGAGCACGGGAAGTGAAGTTCTTAAGTTCTTGATTTTATTGAGCGGAGCGAAGCGTAGCGTATCTTAGACGACAAGTGTAAATAGTTTGTGTGCCAACTCCTCCGAAACGGCTCGACTGATTATGACCAAATTTGGTATGCTGGTCGACATCATACCCGAGAGTGCATATCTCTGAAATCATGAAAATTGAGCATACAAAAAAAATAAGGAAATTTGCTCCGCTCAACATTTGCAATTAGTAGCATGCATTGCATACCTAGTTAACTTTTCAATTCATTGTACGATGCGTACAATGAATTGACAAGTTAATACATACACGGTGTCAGCACCCTTGGGATTTATTTGACACAAAATAAAAATGAGTCAGCAGAGTTCAAAAATGCTGTGGTATTTTTATGTAACTTACTAGTACATATGTCTCAAAAATAAAATAAAATTCCAGAACTCCCCTCCAACCTTCTGGCGTATTATGCGAGAAGACTACAGCAGAACAACACAACTGGTACGACAAGTGGATGGTATCATCAATGGCATTATTTTCATATCCTTTGCAAGCAATGTATTCTTTATCTGCTCACAATTGCTGCATATTTTATCGTGAGTATCACGTGTGTGCGTAGTTACCTTAGGGTTTTATCAATATAAAACCCTACGGTAACTACGCTACCCTACTACTTTTACACAAATCTATAAGTATGACGAATTTCAAGCATATGAAAATACTCAATAAAGCTTTTATTAAATCAGTAATTTGCGTAGATGACTCTTATCGTAAGCTGAATAGTATTTTTGCTTACTTTTACACTTAATTTTTTTGTTAACTTATTCATTAAAAGTTATAACATTGCGGTAGCTTTAAATTCTAATTAGGGGTTAAATAGTACACTATACTTAAAACCTTTTGTTCCAGGGAAGGCTTTCGCACTAAAGAAAGATGTACAAAAGAAGCAGAAGCCGATAGAAGGTTTGTCTTATTTACTGTAAAGGTATAACTATATATAGTAAAGTTACAAACATAATGATAGTATTGAGTAAAAAAGTAGGTACCATAGACGTTGAACATGATGAATGCTCAAATAATTTTATAACGAACCGCAAAGAAACGATAGTCTTAAGCTAGACTCGACATAGCGACAGTTCCCTCTCCAGAGGAAATGTTTAGCCAACTGGTTAGCACTGCACTAACCCACGGCGTTACATTGAAGGCGATCAGGCAGAAGAAATTATATTTGAAATTATTTCTAATGGTATTTTCAGGTATTTGTATGGATATGAGCACGTGGTCTACTTCGTGTATTCTTTCATATTCCTCGTTGCAAGGTCACTAGCTGTATCGTTGATTGCGTCACGAGTACATTCTGCAAGTTTAGAACCTGCGCATTCTTTGTATGATGTGTCGTCATCTACATACTGTATTGAGGTGCGCATCTTATGACGAAATGTCTCAACATTATTAAATAATTTTCATCACTTCAATTCAAAAAGTGGCGTTTTGTTCCTATTTAAGTGCGCCTAAAGTAGCTCTTTTTTGTTCAGTGACTTTTAGCGGGCAATAATGAGAATAAATAATTTCATTATTTTAAAGAACAAAACTCGCGAATTCTATAGTTTTTTCTCAGGCGACATACTTTGAATCCTTCGCTACGCTCAAGATTTTACTATAGATACCCTCGCTACGCTCGGGATTCTTCTCTAGAAACCTTCGCTTCACTCTGGATTCATAATAGCGCCTTCGACAACAATATATCATTTTACTCCCTTGTCATGAAAACTACTACCATGACTTTAAAATCGAGTCACCGACCGCGACGTTGCAAAGTAACTTTAATTTTTCTTTACATTAAACTTACATATTTATTTATCATGCTTCTTACCCCGAAGGCGTAGATAAAGACACGTTACGCGCCCACTTTGGTGAGCCTAATAATTTTAGGTTCTCACTTTTCCATTGCATTTATCATGGTGCGTTTAGATAATGGGTCTGTAAGTATAAACCGTAAAAGTACCACAAAAAAAAATTTGGACTCAGTTTCGGTAACAGAACCTACTGGAAGTATTACTTTGAAAAACATAAAAAATTTTTACGGTCGGTTTCTGTTTTCGAAGCTAAGTCCAAAATATTTTTTTTAAACGGTAGTACTCTTACGGTGTATACTTAGATCATTTTTTTTTAAATAATATTAAAGGTACGTAGTAAAGACTAGGAAACTTTTTGTTTTTTGTTTTAAAAAAGCTTCCAAATTGGCATAACTAAGTATGAATAACTTGTGAATAATATGAAGTTTGTTTGTCGAAATAATGTTCGTTTTTGCAGATTGAGAGGTTTCTGGAACAGATACATGGAGATACCGTTGCATTGACGGGTTTACAATTTTTCAGTGTACAACGGGGAATTTTACTAACTGTGAGTACGATTGCATTGATCAGGCGTTTTGACGGCGTTAATGAGAAATGAGTCTCTAGTGTCTACCCTCAGGTATTGCCGGTATTTAATGTTGTGGGCAGATTTAATGTTATTATAATCGCCTAAAAGACCCGTTTGTCTTAAGTTTATAATGTGTACAAAACGCGAACGTTTAAAAAGTATTTAATGTTATTGTTACTCTTGCTTACGATATGGCTGGAGAATCAAAGAATCAATTTCGTTTATTCAGTTTAGGCACATAAAGAGCATATATGAATGTCAAAATTTTACAATTTATCTCAAGCAATATTATAAAAATACTAACTACACTCCACAGGGCGTACATATTAACCATTTCAAAATTATTCTTTCGCTGGTTCTGTAAGTTGGTTCTCCTGAGAAGATACCAGCAAGAAACTCAGGTACCTAGATTATCCATTTTCTTTTTTAATATTGTTTCGTTTACATTGTGTTACAATTTATATAGTATTGTACGTGTGACCAACAACAGCAGATTAGGGTGACCATGCATTTTTATCATTAAGATATTCTTCATCATTATTAACATTCAAATTTAACACTACCTACAAATAAATAATCTTATTTTGTTTCAGATTGCGGGAACGATAGTGACATACGAACTAGTACTAATGCAATTCACTGGAGTCAATCCTACATATTCTTCTGGATAAATATCGTGACATTTATATTCCGCAACGTCGTGGCATCCACTTCTGGACGTATTTGTTTACCTCTAAAGCTAGGTGTATGCATTCAGCCAGGACATTATTATTCTACGTACATTGTCGCTCTGACAAGTTTGAGGATGTTCTGCATTAAATTTGATGATTCGCGAATTCTTCTGAATTGTTACCGATGCTGCAACAATTACAACCAGTCCATTTCAACTGCCATTACGTAAAATAGAAAAGAAAACAGAATATTGTTTTTAACAATGTTTACTGAAAGAATATGTTTTGTATCAAACTTGAGAGGTTTTAGTAACTAGATATAGATTTGTTTTAATGTTAATAAATAAAATATACGCTACAATATTTTTTTCTACGATCTGAGAAATAATATTAATCTGGATGTTTGGTTACATTTTTATATAAGTGGGTTAATTGTGTATTTAGAAACACTTAAGTATTTTGTATCAGTTACCAGGTTTTCAAAGCACAAGACTTAGTTCAAGACCTGATGGCATTGGAAATAATATCCAAATATTTAGTTTGAGTCCTAACCTTATTTTTATATGTCCTAACATGACCGCAATCAGATTTATTACTATTATAAAACCATACACTAGGAATGAGGTACGAAAACAAAGTTCTAACGACATTATGATATGAAGTGCTAAACCTGAAGTTCCTCAACAACACTTCAAATACCAATAACTTTCTATAAACTTTATATTGTTAGTGTTGGACTCAATAGCTTTGTTCATTATTACATGTTTTTATTAGCAATTGATATTAAAGATAAAGTGTTTTGTATGGTATGGTTTCGGAGCAATATTTTGCTAAAACAAAACCTACTCACGTTCTAATACCCTTCTTTCTAAAACAGTTTTATAAAATACTTTTTTATTGACTGAGGGAGCGAAGCGACTGAACTCTCCGTTTCAACTTGCAGACTGGGGAGAATTTCTTTCGTCTGTATACATCTCTACATCTACGGGTTCTGTCAGATCATGTTTGCGACCGTATTTATCAACCGATTTTCATGAAACTTTACACACACACTCCTTGCTTACAATGAATAACATGTGAATGATATTTTTTGGATTGGATGAAAAATGAAAGAGTTATAAAGAAAATTGAAAAATAAATTTTCTAAACAAAGCTCCCGAAGTGTACGGTCTGTCAAGAATGCAATCCGTAACCATAGCAACCCATATACATAGAATCAAAACTCATGCAAATAAATACAATTTTATTTAAGAATAAACAAAGCCGCTCCCGAAATCTACGGTTCACAGAACCACTAGTTATAGGTATGTTCCATATAGATAGGTACATAAACATTTACAATAAGAATCACAATATACATATTAATAAACAAAAAATATTTACATTACAAAGTATCGTTTAAAAAATCCGCGTCATTGGTGACTAGGAAGGTTCCCAGAATGCTGGCTGTGTTGCCATAAATATTAATAAAGATAAATACGAAGACATCTTTACAAATTTTAAGATCACATAATTATTCGTTAAGACGGAAGTCACTAGTTTCTTATAACCATCGTGTCGGAAGAATTTTTCCATAACCAATGATATCGCATAAAATGGCGGTCACGTGACCCATTTAACACATTTTTATAATTTCCTGCGACGTCATTGGCTATCGACAAACACTTCCAAGCACTTTGTTAAGGGGCAGGGGTATTTTACATAGTATAGTTTTATTAATGGTATGACTAGAATGCCCACCAAATGTTTGCATCCTTTGTACGAGTATGTAGTGACTGCATCAACAGCCATGATTATGATAAGGGTAAGTATACAATAACTGCATACAGTAGCGTTAACGTTACTTGCAGGAACACACGTAGTAAAACTTAGATATTTTAAAGTTACATTTTTAAATCAATTCACTTGGTAGGAAATTGCAACTGTCTGGGTTGCAAAGATTGCAGGTTTGTAGGTAACATTGGTTTTGGCTGGTGGTATTACTCGTAAAAAGACGTAAGCGGAGCTTTGCATTTGTGTGAGTGCACTGTACGTGAACGTACGAGTATTTGTGACCTCTTTTACGCACACTTGTGTTGTACACACAGCTACAAAAAGAATTTTTACTCTACTTTTTGTGGTCACTCACACAAATGCAATGTTACCCTTATCCCTCGCGTACTATACCTATTTAGATTCGGTTTGCATGAGGATTCTTTTCATTTTCTATTTTATATAGAGGTCAGAAATCATATATTTCAAATTTTTTTTTAATAGTATAATTTATAATTTTTTTTATTTCGCAGCAAAATGACGAAGGTATATGATAATAATAGTTTTAAAAATCGCGTGTGTGGTCTTCATGCTTGCTTACGTCACGCCATGAGACTTGGACGTTGGGCTGGATACTTTCCGGTACAAGGTCTTGGCCAACGAAGTACTGAAAGAATTAAGTAAGTTATTTTCAATGCTTACTTTTAATTTATTTCGATTGTCGGCAAATTTCTATGTAAATTATTACGTCAAAAGAAAGTGGTAAGTACCTATTCTTAAATTCTTTTTTGATTTTCTGTAATTAATTTTTTTGCGAGTTTTTGTTAAAGCTTTTGCATGTTCTAAGAATGAATTTCAAAGAAATGTCTGACCCATTTTCCGATTTAACATTTGCGTTGTGTTTCATTTTAATTAAGGAGTGTACAGTTATGTTTTAGAAGGAGATTAGAAAAGGCAGCTTACTCATTCGCGTTGAACACAATTTTCATGTGGATAGAAAATTTCCTGAACAAACACATCGAACTTTTTCCGGTAATGTGTTTCCGTGAGAGTTGGAAATGAGGAACGTATTTTCCGGTATCTTGTTCTAGAACCCATCCGCGCTGGTTTTCCATTGACTACGATAGAGTTTGTCTAAATATTTTTTCGTTAAATGCAGTTTTATTTTAGAACTTTGCCCGTGGATTCATTCAGCTCTTATTGGTTAAATCATGATGTTATAATAGCCTTACTTAATAAATGCACTATTGAACCTGTAGCTTCGAAGCGAGAAAAATTTTTTTTTTCAGTTTCAACGTCAAATGTATGTACAGCATCTACCACTTTGCAACTCTCATTGGGCAAGTGGCTATGACTGGATTTAGTCTGATGTGGTTTTTTGACGGCGATCTGACATTAGCATCAACAAGTAAGTTCAGCAAGTTCAGTTTTAGAGAACACTGACACACTTAACAATATAAAATATAATATTAAAACACAATACTGAACACAACAACGTTTCCTTGTCCCGCACCGCGAACTAGTTCAAGGTAACTAGTTCTTCTGTGCAGGAAAAATCAAGCATTACCTTGACATTGGTGAAATCATCGATGAATATCGATAGAGCCACGTTTTTAAAAAAGAAGAAGAGGAACTAAATTGCGGTACAGAATAGGGAATAGTACTTAACTACCCGTTTTCTACCGAAACCAGGAACGAAAAGTAAACAAGTTCCTTCCAGGTCAAATATTGATAAATAATATAAATAAAATAATAAATAAATATGTTAAGACAATTCACACAACGCCATCTAGTCTCAAACTAAGCATAGCTTGTGATATGAGTACTAGATAAACTGATATAAATACTTATATACATGTTTTTTTGTATATACATACATATTATACATAGGAAACACCCAGACTTCGGTACAAACGTATGTGTCATCACAAAAAGTTTGTCACGACCGGGAATCTAACCCGAGACTCCGGCGTCGAAAGCGGATGCACTACCGACCACGCCACCAAAGCAGTCACATATGTTTTTATGTTGATGATAGTTTTGATTTGTTTAGATTTGTGAGAAAGCTAATATTTTTTAATAGGTTTTATTACGTTACTGAACATTATACACATCAGTAAAGACACTAACACGTTGGATGGTACCTTTGACTATCTCGTTTTAACTATTAGCAATAATTCTGAATTGAATTTCAGTCAAACCATTTTAACGTGATTTCCAAACAAGCTAAGTTTACAATTTCATAATAACACGATAATGTTATACGTTCAATGTAAATTTTAGCAAATGTCGTGTTTTACGTGACAAATCTTATTGCGGCTGTACTTTTTCTACGATTGGCGTACCAATGGCCTAAATTGATACAGGTTGCTGAAGAAACCGAAATTAATTTGACAATGTTAAATATGGACCACCGCACTGTTATGCAATCAAGTATAATTTCTTACGTAATGCTGATATTAGCTTTAGGTAAGTTGTAAATACAGTACGCTTAATTTTAGAATGAGAATCAGAAAGTATTGTTGTGATTCAATCATGCATAAACGAATCAACAGATTGGAATGAACACTTATAACTCGTAAATAGACCATAGATTTTCCTGAAAGATCTTTTATAGTAAGAATGCTAATGGACTTTTTCAACCGACTACCAAAAAATAGGAAGTTTTCAATTCGACAATTTTTTTTGTGTTTCTTACTTCATATCTTCGGACTGGGTGAAAAGATTTCAATTTGGTCCCACTACGACAACTTTTTGGTCCCATTTCGGTAGTTTGAAATCGGTTGATGTGTCAATTTTGACGTGTATTTTATTAACATCTCTAATGCTTCAGCCATCCTCACCTGTTTACGGTGAACCTTGCTAACAGATGGATGTAGATTTGGCAAAAATATTTAAAGTGTCCGCAAACATAGGACCATAGTTACTGGCGAAATGTGGGCGTAAAGAACATATAATCTATGTCTACCCTTTCGAGGATAAATACATTATTTTGTATAGGTCTTGATGATTAGGAATATAAAAACAATTTCTGGCAAATCGATTTACGTTTAGTTCCATTTTCGGAATTTACGTTAAAACTTAATTAGGTATGTACGAGTATGTGTGTAATTAGGTACCTACCTATGTCTTCTCTCTTCTTTTTCTTATAACTGTGTTACTTTTGCAGTTGAGCATATACTCTGCACCAACTTCAACATGAAATTTATTATGGTGTGTCTGCATGAACCTACTATTAACGACAGAGTTATGGAAAATTATGTGTTACATAGAATGCCGTACGTTTTTAATTATGTGACGCATAATGTTTTTTATGCTGTTTTAACTGAGGTTAGTATTGTTGAAGGTGTTTAATAAGAGAGTGTAGTGGGACACCCCATACAACCATTTTCAAATGGCTGTATGGGACCTTTGGTGTTGCGTAAAGCTAAACAGCTGCCGTGAGAGCTGAATCAATCAAACTCTCGGCAGTGCCGCCGGCCATGCCGCCGCTCACCCGGCGGCTTACAAAGCCGCAGGCTTGCCGCACAAAGAAGCCGCCAGCATGGCCGCCGGGCTGTGCCGGCGAGTTGGTTTATGCCGAGCGGCACTGCCGCCGGCAATACAAGCCGCCGGCTTAGGCCACGCATAGCCGCCAAGCATCATTCCGGTTGTACAGTCATGTATGTATGAAATGACGCCGGCACCCCGCGCAACCCGCCAGCACAGCCCGGCGGCCATGCCGGCGGCTTCTTTGTGCGGCAAGCCGGGTTAGCGGCGGCCGGCATGGCCGGCGGTCAATTTTTGCAAGGTCTACTTTTTGATCATAAATTATGTATGTCTGTGCGCAAATGTGATTTTTTTTCAGTTATTGTGTATTCAGGCGACGTTCATTTGGAGTTTTACGGACGTTCTCACGATATGTTTTAGTATTTACATCACATCCTACCTGAACAGTCTAAACCGACTTATTCGTTTTAAGAAAAACAATGTAAGTAGTATTTAGTAATTCGGTCTTCTCGTTTTTAATATCTAAAGTAGGATGGCCCCATTTCTGTTTTCTTCAACGTAAACCTACATTCAATAAATAAACTATAGTGTCTGTCTGAATGTAGTTATATCCCCGCCGTATACTTAGTACCCGCGAATCTCCAAAGATATTGAACGAATTTTCTTTTAGATTTGATAAACTACACGCACACACACACATATCACGCCTATATCCACGAAGGGGCAGGCAGAGGTGCATTACACACCCACAATTTGCCAGTATTTTTAGTCCCACGTATTAGGGGGCAAGTCTATTGCCGTCACCGGGCACATTTATAACGGGTTATGTCCAAATGGCCGAGTGATTGGTAACAACATCTTACGTACCAGCCGCTATGGCACAGCCAATTAAAGTCCTGAGCGTCTCGGACTATTGATAAACTATAACCTCAAAAGAACAATGGCCATACTATCAATTGTCTGGCACAAAAGATGAGCGCACATAAACGAAAAATATGCCGAACGATTCAGCGTCACTTGTAGACTCCATAAGTGAAGTCCTTTTTCATCGAGAAAGCCGGAAAATAAAGATACTTTTTGTGTTTTGATATTGTAGGTTATGTTCTCGTAATAGATAAAATAGCACAAGGTCGCGCAAAACTATATCAAAGTCCTTTGGACATGCAATAGTCACACGAGGAAATAAATCGGAGTCCATAAAACAGTCCAGAGTACGAATTATTGCATAAAAACAGAAAAAGCACACAAAACAAAACCATCGACAAAAAAGCGCGGAGTATTCTGTGATGTCAAAGTGACAACGTAGTGTCGCACGACATCATTGGCTGTGATTGGCAGGCGCACGGGCCTAATGGTTACAAATAATCCTTTATAATCTTATAAAATCTAGATTTAATGTCGGCTTCTATTGGAACATTTCGATACTTGTAAAATCGCAAAATTAACAATAAATTACTTTGGCATATATAATAATTATGGGCGTTTTTAAAAAATGAGACCTTTTTTTGCCATTGTTCTTTTGATCGAAGTCAGAATCGAAGTTAATGGCCTTAAATCAAATAAATTACATTAAAACGAAAATAAGTAATACGTATTTATAACAAGATTCTGATGTTATTTTCATAATATCTGTAACGTTACCTCGTTTTATTTCAGAACGTAATATCCTGGGGACAACTACGTGAGCATTACTCGAAACTGGCCGTTCTAGTGAAAGAAATAGACGAGCAACTAAGCTGTTTCATCCTGTTGTCATTCTTTACTGACTTATTTTTCATTTGTGTGCAGTTATTTAACTCTTTACAGTTAGTTGAGCTGCCTAAGCTGCCTTGCTAAGCATAAACTTTTATTAAACTCGTGTAGGGTTCCGTACCCAAAGGGTAAAACGGGAACCCTATTACTACGACTTCCCTGTCCGTGCGTCAGTTCGTAAGTCACCAGGCTATATCTCATGAACCGTGATAGTAATATAGTAGAAATTGTCCACAGATGATGTATTTCTGTTGCCGGTGTAACAACATATACCTAGGTACTAAAAAAAATATATAAATATATATATATATATATATATATATATATATATATATACACGCTTATTTTATCACTGTCAGCAGTACGCAAGGGTTCGCTTTCGGAATAATTTTTGAACCAACTGGCAGCATTACTTTGAAAAACAAACGCATTTTTTTTAGAAATCTAAAAATAATATTTAGTTTCTAGACATCAAATGAGAACCCGTTGTAGGGGACTCACTCTCTTAAATACTTAAGTTTTACAACGATAGTTCGGTACAGTTCGTTTTCATTCAACAAACTACGTCAGTAGCCAAGCCACCTCACCCCGCGCATTGCGCTGGCACAGAGCAAGCGTGCGCCACCCCCGGCCCCTGACCTCAGCGTACCTTCCGAATCCTCCTAGCGGCGCGAGTACGACCGACACGGCGACACTGCGGCTCTCCCCGTAGTGAACCTAGTGACAGCGCCAGCGGCGGTTGCGTAATCGTGTGCGTCAGTGAGTAAAATTAGTCGTCAGTACGAATATTCGAACGTGGAGTATCTAGCAATGGTACAAGTATGCCATTGCTAACCACAACTTACAAGAGGCGATTGTACCCCCAGCCGGAGCACTTAAAGTGATAGAGACACATTGAACAAGTTGAAAGACAATCAATTGAAACTTGCACGTTTGTGTTTCGAAAGGAATGGACTCCATATTCTATTATAGTATTATATTATAGAGCAGTTACTTCGGTACAGAGAACTGTAAATTAGTGTAAATAAACTGTAAATAGGTATGTAAGTTTGATTTTATTTGTAAATAGCTCAAAATTTTTAAATAAGCCTGTAATACCTCCTCGCAGTCAGTTGTAGTTCAGTGTCTTTTTATTATTATTATTACATAGTTTAAAAGTCATTAAGTCACTATCGTTAATAATAAAGTAGGTATTACAGACGGTCCTAAGACCTTGTAAAGTACGAAGGAGCAATTGGAGAATGTACTTTATGTTCAAGTAGGTATGTTTCGTAGTGATACTGGCCATATTGGCTGCGCATGATTTGCGTCCAGCCTGGCGAGCGCGCCGCGCCCGTCCGCGTCAATTCATCAATGAAATATCGTACTGCTACTAATGTTAAACTTGATCGAATGAGAAGAATTACAGAAATGACTATTTTTTTATTATTATCATTATAGTAATTTAGATGTTAAAAAAGGAATCCAAATATTATTCCGAGAGCGAACCCTTTCGACTGCTGATGGTGATAAAATCAGCGTGTATATGTGAATGATATTTATTGGATTGGATGAAAAATGAAAGAGTAATAAAGAAAATTGAAAATAAATTTTCTAAACAAAGCTCCCGAAGTCTACGGTTCACAGAACCACTAGTGTATGTATTATAACTAAACTAGTGGTTCTGTGAACCGTAGATTTCGAGAGCGGATTTGTTTAGAAAATTTCTTCTTCAATTTTCTTTATTACTCTTTCATTTGTCATCCAATCCAAAAAATATAATTCAAATGTTATTCATTGTAAGCAAGCAGTGTGTGTGTAAAGTTTCATGCAAATTGGTTGATAAATACGGCCTCAAACATGATCTGACATAACCCGTAGATGTAGAGGTACAGACGAAAGAAATTCTCCCTAGTCTGCTAGTTGAAACGGAAACTCCCTATATATTATATATAGGGGGGCTCCCATACAAGAAACGTAATTTGTTTTGACATTTTTATAGATAATGGTAACCCCTTCGTGCGCGGGTCCGACTCGCACTTGACCGGTTTTTAGTAATTACTAAAAACCGGTCAAGATATAATAATATCAGACATACAAAACACAAACTCCTAATACGAATCACACAAAATAGTGCCGACCTGGTTATTGAATCCGAGAGTTCAGTATCGTAGGTATTTGATATTAGCACAGAATAGGGAATAGTACTTACATACAGAACTTGCACACCGACGTTAATTAAAGCACATTGTTTTATTTACAGAGAACATAATTCGAACGTTGGGGTTGTCAGTAAAGTAAAATACCAGCATAATTTGACCAATAATTATGACGTTAATGCCTCAATATCAACTCTTCAACTCTGGTCAATGCCGTGTCACAAACAAGAGACAATCCTTAGTGACTTACAACTTCAAGTTGTCGCTGACGTCACGTATTTTTTGCGGTTGTTAGGCGAGTGACATAGGCCTGCTATTAGGTACTTACCCCACACATTAGACCTCCAAAGAAGTCAAAATTAGATGAAAAAACCTATTCTCAACAGAACACATACGTCTCAAATTGAATAAAAAGTCTTTGGCAATACATTCAGGACCGTATATAAAAATAACTGATTGTATTACCTTCTGTTTGAGTTTTTCGAAGAATAAAACGAGATAAATATGTATACGAGTATTGCGTAATATAGCTGATTTCATTTTATTTACAGCCGAAATTACATAAGCATCAAAAACTGTGGTGAGGAGGAAACAAAGAGGTAACAATTTTTGTTTTATTAGGTAGAGAGACATAGAGAAACTGTTGTAGGGGGGCTTTATGAACGCAATAGAACCCAAAACGATGGTTTTTAGATTTTTTGTCTGTTTGTCTGAATGATTGAAAACGCTAATCTCAGGAACGGCTTAACCGATTCAAATGCGATAGAACGGTACCTTTCAGTAATGCGTTGTGGGTTATTCAACTTAACATTTAAGGTTTGTTTTATTTCAATCGGTTCATAAATAAAAAAGTTATGTCGATCTAAAGTAATACGCAGGCGGAGCTGCAGGCAACAACTAGTAATAAATAAAAACAAGGACACGTCATTAGTGTCAATATATTATTACACTTTTTGTAAAAGATCATGTGAAAAATCGATTTAGAGATTTTGAGCTTACCTTGATTCCTGAAGTCCCCTGAGTCTAAAAAAGTTGTTTGTGGAAAACGTCAGGGAGCTACGATTTTCCATTTTGTTCAAATTTAGGGCAAACGTGTATTTCAGTAGTGGGACAGCTGACGGGGATGCTCATTAACATGACTTTTCCAGGGCCGGATCAAGGAGTGAAAGGCGAATACCGTTAAATAACAAGATTTTATTTGATTTTTCGGACGAACAGTATGAACGATTTTCTTACATTTTTTTTTCAATTGCAGTTAAGAGGGTCCTATCATCGAGCATAAGCGATATACTATTAGTAGGTGATAAGCCATTACATAGTTATAAAGTCAATATACCATAAATTTAAGATTCCTTTGCTTCCAGTATGATGTCATCTCCGCACTACCTGATGTACTATCTATACTCCTTTTTATTTTTGGTAATACGTGCTCTATCCCTCTCGTTATTTGCTGCTAATGTCAACGCGGCTGCGCAAGAGCCTATGTCATCCGTATGTGATATACCACCATCGGAATACTGTCAAGAGGTATGTATAGAAAATCTTACTCTATCACCTTTTCATCTATATCTACTCTATCTATTACTACCACTATCTGCATCTACTTAAATAAATAAATAATATAAAAAATATTTTGTATACTCTCACACAACGTCATTTAGCCTAAACTAAGCTATAAACTTGTGCTATGGGATCTAGACAACTGATAAACATACTTATATATTTCTAAATACATACATAATGTGCATAACACCCTAACCCCGAAAAAAGCATTTGTGGATCACACAAATATTTGATACGACCCGGGAATCGAACCCGAGACTCCGGAGTCATCAATTCTATATGTAAATAAGTATTTACACTTACCTCATATTACTATTAACGATTTCGGGACTTAAACGCGTAATTTACCTTCTGTTTGGCCTGAAGTTTCGACCGAGTTACATCGGGCCGTGGTCACAGGTTGACTCTACGTAAATTACGATTTTAAGTCCCGAAATCGTTAACAGTATAATGAATTCAGAACATGAAAGTTAAAAAACATTACCTCATATTATTTTCAGGTACAAAGATTTCAATCCCAACTTCGGTTCACACAAATAGGATTAAGTGGAAAGTTCTTTTTCGTCACTCGCAACACCGTGTTACAAGTACGTTATCTACTTTTACAATATATTTCGCACTGACATAATAAAATCACAGTAGACAAATGCAAATTATATGCACACTTTTGGCTAGTAACACGAGTAAAACGCCGAAATGGTGCGACCTATTTCGGCGTTTTACAATTTCGGCGTTTTAGAGACAACACACACATAATGCATCGCGTGAACAATCACGCGGTGCTCTCTCATACGCAGCAAGACTGCGAACGTTTACACACACACGCGCACTGCCAGTTGACAATCTAGTGCCACATACATTATTTTTGAGCAGTTTTGCAAGTGCTTAGAAAGCTTTCGCTCTATGTCTCATAAATGGCAAGGCTATTACAGGTAAATCGTTTTATAGTTCATAAATTAGCAACTTCAACCGTTTATACATCAGATTTGCATATAACTAACTAGTAAGATGTTTTATATTTTTATTTCAGGCAATTGGCACGATAATAACTTATGAACTGGTCCTGCTTCAGTTCAGTATAACACCGGATCCGACTTCTGTTGTGGGTTCTATGAATGTTACTTCCACAACCGACATTAATGAATACCAACTTCACTAAGTTCCACATTATATTAAATAACTTGCTTATCTATTACTTATATAATAAACAGTTAGTTTAAAGAGGATTTATTTCAGAATTAAAATGGAAATAGCTTCTGTCTCAAATATAATTACACTACCAGTGTGTGTGGCTACCGCAGTGCTCTACCATACATAAAATCTCATCTCATTCCCTATTACCACGGGAATACAATACCTACAGTATACCACAGTAAAAACTAGCCTATGTCACTCGTGGATAATGTAGTTACATATTAGTGAAAGAATTTTTAAATTCAGTTCAGTAGTTACCAGTCTATTCTATGCACACAAACAATCAAGTATTTTCTTTACACTTACACAAATAAAAGAACTACATGTTATACTTCAGTATATTAATTGAAGTCGACATTTCTCCAAGATATTACAATGTTCATAGTAACAAAGCAAATCTCGACATGACGCACCTGTTACAATCCATTACAATGTGCTAAGACCATCAATCACTTTACCGAGATAAGGAAAACCGACGGTAATAAGAACCAAATCAAATAAAGTTTAACCTTCTCCGGGTCGCTTAAGCGGCGTTTGTCATGTTACTCATATTGAAAGCTATGACATAACGCAAAATATATTTGATTATATATTTTTACAATAGGAATCTCAAAAGCTATAGTCCTGGGCTGTTTCCTTTCCAGGAGGAACGTTCTACCAACTGTCCAATACACTACTAGCCCAAGACCTCTAATATTGTGTTATTATCGTGACTTACGGCGTCGCCAGAGCGCCATCTACCAGTAGTTGAGGAACTTATTACTATGGTAGGCTGTGCGTAATGTTGCAATTACGTTTAGACACAGCTAGAGGGCTCTGATGCCAATCAATGTTTATCATACATTGATTGGCATAAAATATATTTTTGATTACCTATTCTTTCGATTTACACTCCAAAAATTAGCTATCATAACATTTAAAAGAACACTAGATTCTGACTTTCTCTGCACAAAACAAGTCATTCGAGTATACATATTTATCTTTTGTTTCGACTGCGTTGCTGGAGTGCGCGAACGTGGGGTTGGGGAACAACTTGGGATCAGCCTAAGATGTTTCGCCCTATATAAAAAGTATAAAAATCGCAATAGGTACAGAAAATATCAGGTGAACGAGTCTTATAGCATCTATTTTATACTACGACGGCTATAATTGTAATTTTACCGTAATTGCTTGGGGGCAATCATCTAATTTATGTAAGTCATTTGAGCGCAGTTCAAAAATATATCATTTGCTGCTTTTCAGAAGAGGCAAGGCCTTTATTGCTGCAATCGGCACTTTTGGACCAGTATCGTCCATTGATCGCTCTTGCACAACTTGCAGGTGATGTTAGTTTGGTGAAATCTCCATGAAACGCATCAGTTTCATACGGTATTGTTAATCCATCATGTAAACCATGACACAACGGAACAGCTTTGGTTGACAGTTAATAAATATACTTACAAATGGCTGAAAATCTGGACGACGATATGATCGGAATCTATTTAATCCGAGAATACAGAGTTATGGCAATTGAGAGCATAAAGTAACACTAATTATCTGTAGTTGAACGATAAAGCGAGTAAAAACGATAGACTAAAATACTAATAAAATAAAGAAATGGTAGGTATTTTTTCAGTATTGTTTTTCTGTATGGTAGGCTAGGTATTGTTTTATCAAAATCGTATTGCAGGAAACAGTTTAGTCATGTTAGCTATTCCACATGGTCAGAATGATGTGCGAGCAAAGAAAGAATATACCGATAATCAACCCTTCACTTTATTCAAGCCAAAATTTCGTTTGTTTTCATTACTATAATTTACCATCGGAAACGGTACTCCTGCCTGGTAATCTTCAGCCAATTTCCCTCACAAGCGTCTTATAATATCCGCAGCACGAGCTATAACCAATTTGCATGTCTAACACATTTAGCGTTTACCGTTTTGTGTTACCTACTTGTATCTTGAGAAAGGGTGTAGTAAAACGAACAATATTGGTAAATACATAAAAACAACAAAAAAACAAACCGTCAAATAATTGAGAACCTCGTCCTTTTTTGGAAGGCGGTTGAAAAAACATCTCAAGCATTGACACAAAAGTCGTCTTCAAATTACCGAAATGGGACATTTTACCTAAAACAAAATACTATCTCTATCGCTGTCTCTTTGATAAAATTATTGGATTAGAGTTATATCACTAACGATGTTCAGTCTAAAGTCACACGGTTTATTACTGAGGTACAAATTATATTCTCTGGTTGAATGATATACTTTTTTTTACATCCACAGCCCTAGGTCGCAGCCGCACCTACGTCCATGAATGATATACCTTTTTTGAAATCCGCGGGAACTCGACCGCTCCCATGTCCATTGCTGCGGGCGTCTCTGGTGAAACCGGAAGGTTTTCCAGTGGCGCGCAGCGGATTTTGGCCACCTGTGTGGCCTCTTCGGGGGTTTGGTCGGAATGAAAATCCCGCGTCGGTGAGTGAATCTGGTTGCGTGCAGCAACCCTTCTAGCCTGCTTCTGTAAGGACGGCGGGTGGCTATCCCGCCCTCAGGCCCCGATCATGGAGGTCGATGGTCCTGGGCGTACGTGGAGGGTACGCTCCCTCTCCCTCTCGGCCACCTCCTTCGCGAGCATGACTTGCCACGTTCCACCTACTCACGCTGGAGACCATGGCTTGCAGCATGGTTTCCAGCGAGAGGATATCCACGCCCAGGCCCACTAAGTATGAGGTCCCGGCGCTGACTCGCCCACGAATGATATACCTAGAATAACATTGCAGTCTTACTCCAAATCCAAAGGTATTTTAAGGATGAGGAGATTTAGAGGTAGGAGGTATATGTGTGTTTGAACACAGCTCTTACGTTCTCTTCTCAAACTTTGATAAATGTTTTATACATACCTACTTGATTACGACGACTCCTTTTTGCTAGCCACTTGAAAAGGACAAAAAATGTAAAAGTATACCTAAGTAAATTAGTTTACCATCAAATAAATCTTAAACCCCGTTACCAAGTAGGCTTTTCATCCTTAACCCTGGTCTGAATGATTAACTATGAGGTTTTCTAAAATGGATTTTTGGGATGAAAGGGTTGAGAGCTTGAAATTTATATCGTAAAAGTTTACTGCTAAATAATGCGACCCAACCAGAGTAATTCAGAATGTCTTTATTTAAAACAACAAAATACAACGCAACATAACGTATTTATCCCGGAAAGGTTATATAGAGGCATTCATTACTCTCACACATAGACCAACGCGGTCGTCGTATAAGCTGTCGCCGTATACGACTCATTCACAATTGCTCTCACATTCTGCCCGTCACTGTTGGTCCCACGTAGGGGGCGAGCCTATTGCGTCACCGGGAACTTTGAGCACCGAACATTGTTATGAAGATTGGTATTCTTGACAAAGTTGATAAAAACCCTTGCAAGTTGCTTTATAATTTTTATAAGTGATCCAAGACTTTACCGACAAAACGATATTAAAACAAGGCTGGAGTGCGGTTACGCTAAGCGCGCAATCGCGAAATGCTCCAAGGGTACTATCAACATGTCAGTGTCATATTGAAAAGTGACACGTACGGATGGACAGACGGAGAACGACGGGCGTATAAGGGTACTTTTTTCAGCTTTTGCTGATAGTACCCTAAAAGGAGGATTTTTAAAATGCGACTGTATTTTTATATGTTCGTTATCTCATAAGTTCCGACTGGATGAACCGATTTCGAAAATTTTAACTTTATTTAAAAGCAGGTGCTTTCGACGTGCTGCCATTTTAATTTGGTACCATTCCGACAATTTGAAGTCGAAATTTATTTAAGTATATAGGTCCACACCACTGCCCTGGTTACTTTTTATTTTGGGTACCTGTAGATTGCCGTAGGCGGGTGCTTTTTTTTTTTTTTTTTCCGAGATCGCGGCCGCTCCCTATCTATTGCTGCGGGCGTCTCCGGTGGCCCCAGGAATGAAAATCCCGCGTCGTTGGGGTTGGGTTTTATCCCGCGTCGGTGAGTGAATCTGGTTGCTAGCTGTGGGGAAAAGGCCCCGCAGCACGCAACCCTTCTAGCCTGCTTCTGTAAGGACGGCGGGTGGCTATCCCGCCGTCCTCAGGCCCCTATCATGGAGTTCGATGGTCCTGGGCGTACATGAGTCTGCGGCGCTCTGGCCGCTGACAGCGAAACTCAGCGGGGAGGATACGCTCCCTCTCCCTCTCAGCCGCTTCCTTCGCGAGCATCAAATCAGAAGACTGGCTATTTTTTGGGACAAAGAATAAATATTGACACACTTTCAGATTGATTTAAACACCTCTTATTGCAAAAACTAGGGTAAAGACTAAGCTAGGGTTAGTTAGTTCTTTCTTTAGCTTAGTCTTTACCCTAGTTTTTGCAATAATTTTTGCTTTTTATTTTGGGTACCTGTAGATTGCCGTAGGCGGGTGCTAGACTAAACTATTCTACGCAAAACCATAGTTCACCAGATGATCACCAGTTGTTCTTGTTCCAACAATTGACCAAGACACCACTCGTGTCTTGCTCAATTGGTAGAACATCAGTTATAAGTCAAAGGCATCAGTTGCTGGTTCGAGTCCAGACTAGACTACACAACTAGACTAGACTAGAGTGAGAGACTACAAACACCATAGAGTTTTTGTGATTCATATTGTAAAATTCTTTGAGAACAAGTTACCATACTTCACTGCTTATATATATATACGTAGTTCACTTAGCTTATACCATAATAAATTATATTCTACTTATTTTATAGCCTCCATTCCAGCGCTCAAACGGTAACAGAGCTTGTCGAGTTACATCAATTTTATGTTCATAAGTTTTACTTTTACGAGCTATATAGAAAATGAATGTCTTACGAGATAATAAAACCAACCACAGTGTTCTTCTTTTAGATTTCAATTGATATGTACCTTCTGATATAAAAAAAATGTACTCCTGGTTGCCTGGACAGTTGATTGATTTCTTACCGTAATAATACATACCTATATAACTAGGTCGCCGCAGACGCGAAACGTACCGTTACGCTGCAGCATATATTTTAGCGAAGCGAGTCTAAATTCAAAATTCTGGCTTCGTAATAACCTGGGTAATTCTGTAAGCTTTTGATGAGTGCAAGAAATCCGAAATCGGCCGAGTATTCGCCGAGAAACAATTTAGCATAAATCGTTTGAAAAATAATTTGAGTCACCCGTTGAGAGCTCCGCTCAATTAGTACGCTTGCTTCCCGGGAGCGACGGGCATAGGGTCTAGACTTTATTCGTTATATTGTTGAAACCCACATAAAATTTATGGATGTACAAACAAACAAGAAAGAGTTATACTTATATTGAAAACACTGAACAGTTTATAAATGAAAAATATGGCATTTCAAATATTCAAAACTTCATTATCAAAGTTCTGGAAAATACTTGAAATGACCCATATTTTAAGGTTTGTTTTGTAGGGAAACTAAATTTAAATCACTTCATATTATTATTAAACAAAATCTTCTGCCGTATCTGTCTGTTCGCGAATAACTAAAATACTACTGCACCAATTTTCATGCCATTTTCATTAATCCGAGACGAGTACGAGACGCCCAGGAATTTAATTGGCTGTGCCATAACGGCTGGCACGTAAAATCTTGTTGCCTTTCATCAACATTTTAATTTTTTTTTTCAAAATTACTATAACGGGTGTTACGTAAGGGTTATATCAACCCGATCTTGAAGCCAGCCCAATCAGCTGGTCGACCAGAACCCGTTTCGATATGTGGCGACCGCCAGAGAAGAAAAAAAAAGTTCATAAAAAAACATTATTACCACACGCGAATAAAATACACACTTGTTTAAACAACACTAGCTAAAATCAGCTGTTTCGGTCATCGACATCAAATAGGTACAAATAATAGGTACAAATAATGCGCGCCTGTGAAAAGCCTTCCGTCTCACTCCTGGTAGGAACATTTTGTCTCTGTTTCGCATCAAGCGATGCCGCACGAACACGAAGCGCTCGGTCGGCTTCGGTCGCCGTTTGAAGTTTCCTAGAATTTTATTTAAAATCATTTAGCAAGGTCATAGGTAAGTTCAGTTGCATTCTTTGCTTTGTGCAGTGAGGTAGCTAAATAGTTGTTTAGTTTGTTAATTTGTGAGTTGTGTCAAGTTGTGTATGATAGTGATTGTGTTGTGTAGTAATGGCTCTGAGTAACGAAGAGTATTACGAGATGATGCTGTGTGTAGGAGCATCAGAAGGCAATTTGAGCGCTGCCCGGGAGTTGTAGCGTGAGCGTTGATACCTAAAAATACTGTGTACGCAGTCGAGTCGAAGCCGCATTTAGCACTGTTACACAAGAAATTAACCTTTCCTGTAAACAGGTAAGATTTTTCTAAAATTGGGGACAGAGATTTTACTATCACTTGCACGTGGTGCACCCGTCGAACCACAGACGAGGATCTGGGGAAATATTACTATGCGAAACAATTGTCGACGTTTTGTTGTCTTTTTTAATTCTGCGGAAAACAATGCTATTACAAATTTAAAAGGTTTAAAACAATTTTTTTTAAAACATTTTACTTACCATTGCTTTGTCATGGATTTTCGCCAAATAACGCCTGATTCTATCCAATATTTATTACTATGTGTTGGCCAACATTTTATTTACATAAACAAAAATAATCCTTTAAGGACGCCCACACCGCCGCGACGCCCGCGCCACCGCCAAGGGCATTGTACATACGTACCACGCGCTCATTGTCTAGTTGTAGCTACGTCAAGCCGTAGCATTGCGACACATTTGTTTTGATTTAAAATATCTTTTTAAATTTTTTGATGAACTTTTTTTTTCTTCTTTGGCGGTCGCCATAATATATCGAAACGGGTTATGGTCGACCAGCTAATTGGGCAGGCTTCGGGGTGATGTAACCCTTTCGTAACACCCTGTATAGCTGCTAATTTTTATTAAATTCATTCGACCATTTTGGACATACCCCATTATATGTGTGCCCAGTGAAAAATACTGACAAATTGTGGGTGTGTAATGCACCTCTGCCTACCCCTTCGGGGATATAGCCGTGATATGTGTGTGTATGTGTGTGTGTGTGTGTACTCCCCAGGGTTTTTTTTTTGATGCACCAGCATACACTTGGTATAATAATAATATCTACTCTACATAATATTAAACAAATAAAGCTGTACCTACAACTATAGACATTGTTTTTTTTTTTTTTTTTTTTTAATTCCGCGGCCCAAGGCCGCGGCCGCTCTAACGTCCGTTGCCGGGCGTCTCTGGTTACTAGCAGAGGGTATGTCCAGTGGCGCCCGGCGGACTTTGACCACCTCTGTGGTCTCTTCGGGTGTTGGGTCGGGACGAGAATCCCGCGTCGTTGGGGGAAGGGTTTTATCCCGCGTCAGTGAGTGAATCTGGTTGCGTGCTATGGGGCAAAGGCCCCGCAGCACGCAACCCTTCTAGCCTGCTTCTGTAAGGACGGCGGATGGCGATCCCGCCGTCCTCAGGCCCCGATCATGGAGGTCGATAGTCTTGGGCGTAGTCGCGTAGTCTGGGGCGCCCTGGCCGCCGACTACGGAACTCGGCGGGGAGGGTACGCTCCCTCTCCCTCCTGGCCGCCTCCTTCGCGAGCATGACTTGCTCGCAGAAGGACACGGCCGCGTTCCACCTACTCCGGCTGGAGACCATGGCTTGAAGCATGGTCTCCAGCGAGAGGGTATCCACGCCCAGACCCACTACGAGGTCCCGGCGCTGGCTCGCCCACGCTGAGCACTCCACCAACGTGTGTAGTGCGGTGTCGTCGTCGGAAACCTCGCAGTGTTGACACCGGGGTGTGACCTCACGATGCATGCGAAACAGATAGCTACCGAAGCATCCATGCCCGGCAACGATCTGCGTCGCACGATACGTGAGGTCACCATGCTGCCTCTGCAGCCAATCGTCCATGATCGGTCTCACCGCCGCGATGATGGTGGTACCCCACTTGGGTTGCTCAAGTCGCACCCTCCATGACTCCATGAGATCCTGGCGGAGTTGGGACCGCTGGTCCTCGATTTCTCGAGACGCAGGCCTGTGGTCCCGCTCCAGCGCCTCCTTGCGCCATTGGAACAATGACGCAAGGGCTCTCGCTTCCAGGTCCCATGGAGGGGTCCCGGCTAGGAGACATGCAGCCTCTCCGGAGATCGTGCGGTACCCCCGTATGGTTCTGACGGCCAAGGTTCGAAGTGGTCTGTTTAACAGAGTCACGTTCCCTTGACCGCCAACCTATCCGCCCATACGGGAGCCCCGTATAGGGCCATACTCCGCACGATCCCCAGGTACAGTCTCCTGCAGGAAGCGTTGGGTCCCTTTAGGTTGGGCATCAGTCGCGAAAGCGCGACCGATGCCTGCGTCACCTTGGGGACCAAACTTCGGAAATGTGGTCCGAAGTTCCATCGGCTATCAAGTACGATCCCTAGGTACTTCATCGAGGGCTTGATGCCGATGCTAACGCCTCCCACATTTATGCTGGAACCTTCGGGTGGACCGTTCCGAGGTCTGTGAAAACACAGAACCTCGGACTTGTGCAAGGCCACCTCCAGTCCCAGCTGCCGTATCCGACCCACGACTCGAGCAACACCCGTCGTGACCTTGAGTGCTGCCTCCTGGTACGTTGCACCCCGCGCCGTGACGAGGGTATCGTCGGCGTAGCACGTTACGCCGACGCCCCTAGGCAACGCACCCCGCAGCACCCAGTCGTAGCCGATGTTCCACAGAAGCGGCCCCAGGACCGACCCCTGTGGAACACCGCACGACACATCTCGCCGAGCTGGCCCGAGCCAGCTGGGGAAAGCTACGGCCCTCTCCGAGAGATAGGCCCCGACAATACGACGGAGGTAGAGAGGCGTTTCGTGATACACGAGCGCCTCCCTAACGCAGCTCCATGGCAAGGTGTTGAACGCGTTGGCGATGTCAAGAGACACCGCCACCACCACCTTGCCCTGCGAGACTGCTTCCTCCGTCAGGCTCTTCACGCGCATGATCGCGCTCACGGTGGAGCGTCCCCGACGGAAACCGAACTGGTTATCCGCCAGGTCTGGCCCCACACTCGTGAGATGCTCGACGAGGCGCTCCGCGATAATTCGCTCAAAGAGCTTACACACCTCGTCGAGCAACACGATCGGCCGGTATCCGGACGGTGAGTCCACCGGCCGCCCCGCCTTACGGATCAGGACCAGTTTCCCCGTCCTCCACACCTTGGGAAACTGGCCCCTTTCGAGGCATGCGCTAAAGAGCCCCATCAGTCGAGGCCCGAGTTCTTCGAGGGCCAGGACCCATGCACGGCCAGGAATGCCGTCGGGTCCGGGGGCAGTGATTTTCCGGCGTTTAAGCCGGAGTACTGCCGCACCTAGCTCCCCCACGCTGACTTCGGGTACGTCGTCTTCGCTGGTGCTATCCGCGTCGGGCAGAGACGGAGCCATGCGCGGAGGGACGTGCTCCTCCGCGCTCGTCGGAAACAGGGAGCCCATGACCCGCTCCAGCTGCTGCGGCTGGAGACTCTGGGTCAGTGGGGGCGCCCTAGGTCGGAGTTTCTCCCTGACCTGTAGGTACGGGCGCCCCCATGGGTTCTGCTGCAGGGTCTCCAGGAGCTCCTCGCGGGCCGCCGTCTTGGCCCGCTTTATCGTCTCCTGGAGAATACCTTTGGCCTCCCTGTATGCCTGATAAAGCTCCGCCTCTCGGGCGTCGGGTCGTCTGGGCGGCGATGCCTCCGGCGAAACCTGGTGTACCGGCGGCGGGCGGAACTATAGACATTGTTAAAATAAAATCCCATGCAGTAGGTACCTACAAAGAAAAAGTCAATATTAAATTTTTCATTCCGTAATTAAGTAACGAATTCTTTACTGATTCTGACGTCAAAGATTTGAGATTGTGGAATTTAATTTCCTTTAATCAACTGAACAGTACTTTTGCAGAAATAGCAAGTTTTTAATCGTCTTTAGTAAGAATGAAGAATATTTGATGAACTATTCTTTATAAATACTAGGGTGCTAAGGGGTCCTACCGACATCTAAAGGGTCCAAGTCATCCTCTCCAGCACGCGGTGCACCTGTTGACAAACGAACTAGAAACGGCAATAGGCTCGCCACCTATTATGTGGCGGTTAAAGAATTGGCAAAGTGTGGGCGTATAAGGGCCTCTGTGTACCCCTTGTAGAAGAATTCTCACCTAAGATTCGACTGCTTCGGCGGCGTGGTCGGTAGTGCGTCGGTTTTCGACTCCGGAGTCTCGGGTTCGATCCCCGGGTCGAATCATATATTTGTGTGATCCACAAAATGTTTGTTTCGGACTTTGGGTGTTTTCTATGGATAATATGTATCTATTTAGAAATATATAAGTATGTTTATCAGTCATCTACATCGCATATCACAAGCTTATAATTAGCTTAATTTGGGCTGAAGAGGCCACACAGGTGGCCAAAGTTTGCCAGGCGCCACTGTGAATACCTTCTGGGGTCACCAGAGACGCCCGCAGCAATGGACATGGGAGCGGCCGCGGTCTGACGGAAATAAAAAAAAAACTTAATTTGGGCTATGACATTGTAATGTCCAAAATATTTATTATTATTATTTCCTTTATTAAACTTTTTACATATTTACTATATTTTTAAATAAACTTAAAAAAAACACTATTTTTATTATTAAAGGCCCTCTTTTTTTAGAATGGGTTTCGAAATTTTTCATAATCAATTTATTCACAATCAGTCTAGTTGTTTTTACGTGAAAGCGGAAAAAGACGTTTCCTTATTTTTTTTATGCTCTATTTTCATGATTTCAGAGATATGCACTCCCGGGTATGATGTCGACCAGCATACCAAATTTGGTCAAAATCGGTCGAGCCGTTTCGGAGGAGTTGGCACACAAACGATTTACACTTGTCGTCTAAGATACGCTACGCTTCGCTCCGCTCAAAAAATCATCAAATATCAAACTTTGCTCACGTCTCCTCAATATACAATTGAGGAGATGTGAGCAAAATTTGATAGAGAACAGTTTCTGTTGGATAATGTGTAAACAGGCAATGGACCCTAAATTTGAATCTACTTGCAGTTGCTCTCGACTCCCTACCGCGAGCAATCGCGAGTAACTCCCTTCCTTCTTGATTATTGAAGTAAAAATCTATGTGAAGCATAAATACCAAGTGCACTCGTACTTATGATCTGACAAAGCACAAAAGAGTAATTTCAGAAAATTGTAGGACGTTACATTCTGTTTGATGTTACTCGCAATAAAATGTTCTTTGTAGTAGTAAACAGCACTCGTAAATATATTTTCCACGTTATGAGATGATAGCTAGTACACCAAAAGCAAATGCACAACATTTTCACACTGTATTAACTTTCATTCACATGAGCAATCCCATTGTACTTGAAGTTTCACTGAAGGTTTCTGGAAATTATTTAACAGTCTATAATATTAAATAACTTAAACTTGAGTTCTGTTAGACGAAAGTGCCACAGCATGCCATTAGAGAATAGAATATAAAAATAATTGTTCACTAATACAAAATATAGTAGAATGTACCAATGGCCTCTTCATAACTAAATGCGAATTCATCCGTCGTTCAGCAATGCAGCAAGTGTATATTGCACCTCTTAGTTCTCGGTGACATTAAATCATGTCTGCCAAGCACTAAACCCACGTATTTGCCACAATTTATACCTTCTATACGTCTAGATTTGCATCATTTATTCCTCCATAATAATGGTGAAATTTATTTTGTAGTTCATAAATTGTAGGCGCTCGTAATGAGCTCTTCATTGCGGAACCCAGGTCGGTAAATGAAAAAACCACGGGCGGGCTGCACTGGGATTTATTACTCTTAAGTTCTACAGAAAATTGGTTGAATAAAACTCAAGAAAATGCCCAGGTTATTAATATTGTGGAGTTTAAACTAATAACACCATATGATGGCCGTTATGACGTTACTCCGTTTATGAAGTTTTATTATTAAGAAGACCATTATAGCATACTGTTAGGCGCTGTCTCCACGAGCGAGAGAATCGCGGCGATATTGTCGTCGTGCCACGTATTTCTATACACTCTCTATGAACGCGTCTCCACACGGTGATGTTATCGCGGCGATAGAAGTACAGACTCGTAGCGATTCTCTCGCTCGTGAAGACAGCGCCTAACGTGAAGAAATTTTACTATTGAAAAGCAAGCACAATGAAACCGAGTGCCGGGTGTCTATAGCTAGTATAACTATAGTATAAACACCATTACCTAAAAAATAAACTTCCATTAAAAGGTAAGCTGACACCTTCAAGATTGTAATTTAACTTTTTTATTTACATTTTCGGAAAGGCATTATTCTAAATACAGAATTAGTTTACGTGGCTGTTACAGCCTGCTCATTTGCTTATTAAAAATTGATACTGCTATAGAATCAAGAATCAAGAATCAATTTCATTTATTCAGTTTAGGCACATAAAGAGCACATATGAATGTCAAAATTTTACAATTTTATGTCAAGCACTATTATAAAAATACTAAATTAATTACATAAATAACCATTTGAAAATGATTCTTTCGCTGGTTCGGTAAGTTGGTTCTCCTGAGAAGATACCAGCAAGAAACTCAGGTAGATTATGCATTTTCTTTTTAATAATGTTTTGTTTACATTGTGTTACAATTTGTATTGTAGGAGTGGCTAACAACAACAGATTAGGGTGACCGTGCATTTTTATCATTAAGATATTCGTCTACATTATAATAGCCTTTCTTCATCAAACGTTTTTTCACTACTATTTTAAACTTATTAAGAGGCATGTCAACCAGATCCTGCGGAATTTTATTAAATATTTTTATACATTTGCCTACAAACGAATTACCAACTTTATGAAGTCTAATTTTTGTCATTGCCAGTTTATTTTTATTTATTGTATTATAATTATGGTTGTCGGATCTTTTTTTAAAGAGTTCTATGTTCTTCCGTACATACACGATGTTGTCGTAAACATATTGAGAAGCAACGGCTAAAATATTAATTTCTTTAAATAGTTCCTTCAGCGAGTCACGGAGTCCGAGTCTATAGATTGCTCGTATAGCTCGTTTCTGTAGTATGAATATTGTCTCAATATCGGCAGCTGAGCCCCATAGCAGCAGACCATATGACATAACGCTATGAAAGTAGCCAAAATAAACTAATCGTGCCGTTTTTCCATCAGTCAGTGACCTTATCTTTCTAACCGCATAGGCAGCCGAACTAAGTCTTCCTGCCAAGGCTGTGATATGAGAACCCCATTGCAGTTTACTATCTAAAGTTGTTCCAAGAAAAACTGTGGTATTGACTATTTGAACTAATTCATTATTCATAGTAATATGAGTATCCACCTGTCTAACATTGGGCATAGTAAATTTTACACATTTTGTTTTCTTCGCATTGAGCAGCAAGTTGTTACTTGTGAACCAATGCAGTATTTCCGAAAGGGTATTATTTACATCGTCAAGTACTACTTTTCGTCTATCACTTTTAAAAATTAATGATGTGTCATCAGCAAATAATACTATTTCACAAAGATTTTTAGTGAAGTAAGGTAGAACATTTACGTATATTAAGAATAAAAGGGGTCCTAATATCGAGGGGTACTCCCATGACTAATAAGGCGCCAGAAGAGTCGGTGCCATTAACGTTAACTTTTATAATAAAATAATTTTTATAATAAATAATTTAAGATATTGTTTCTACGTCCGCAAAGCTAGGACCCAAGCCTTCCTCACCTTACACGCAGCGAGCTGGTAGTCGAATGAACGCGGTTTTTGCAAAAATACACTTAAAACGAATACAAAATCGTCTCTATTTACGCCAGCCTATTAGTTTTCCATTTCCTTGCGCCATTGGAACAATGACGCAAGGAAAATTGGAGGCGCTGGAGTGGGACCACAGGCCTACGTCTCGAGAAATCGAGGACCAGCGGTCCCAACTCCACCAGGATCTCATGGAGTCATGGAGGGTGCGACTTTAGCAACCCAGGTGGGGTACCACCACCATCGCGGCGGTGAGACCGATCATGGACTGCAGAGGCAGCATGGTGACCTCACGTATCGTGCGACGCAGATCGTTACCGGGCATGGATGCTTCGGTAGCTATCTGTTTCGCATCCATCGTGAGGTCACACCCCGGTGTCAACACTGCGAGGTTTCCGACGACGACACCGCACTCCACACGTTGGTGGAGTGCTCAGCGTGGGCGAGTCAGCGCCTGGACCTCGTAGTGGGTCTGGGCGGGGATATCCTCTCGCTGGAAACCATGCTCCAAGCCATGGTCTCCAGCGCGAGTAGGTGGAACGCGGCCGTGTCCTTCTGCGAGCAAGTCATGCTCGCGAAGCAGGCGGCCGAGAGGGAGAGGGAGCGTACCCTCCCGAGTTCCATAGTTAGCGGCGAGGGCGCCGCAGACTCATCTATGCCCAAGACCATCGACCTCCATGATCGGGGCCTGAGGACGGCGGAATCGCCACCCGCCGTCCTTACAGAAGCAGGCTAGAAGGGTTGCGTGCTGCGGGGCTTGTGGCCCATAGCACGCAACCAGATTCACTCACTGACGCGGGATCCTCATCCCGACCAAACCACCGCAGAGACCACAGTGGGGGTCAAAGTCCGCCGGGCGCCACTGGAAATACCTGTTTGTAACCAGAGACGCCCGGCAACGGACGTTAGAGATAGGCCGCGGAATTAAAAAAAAAAAAAGCCTTGGTAAAATGGGGGTTTTAGGCACCTCTATCCGTTCACCTCCGTGACAATTTTTTTTTTAATAATAAATTATAAATTTTAATTCATTTAGGTATTGATTGTAAAATCTGTTGTATTTATTTCTTAACAACTTGCTTTGTAGTAGCACTCGCATGGAGTCGGTTTTCTTTCATATTCCCCACGGCACGGGAGCACATAACCAGGATAAACAGTAGCCTCTTTCGGAGATAGTTATACACAATTCCAACAGTCGAATTGCTTTGGATCAGTAGTATGTACAATTACTAGGGTTAATTAAAGTTAAAGTCAATTAATTAAAGTAAATGAATCAAAGTAAAATTAAGTCCCGTTATGGTACGAGTATTAGTTACAAGCGAATAAGTCGTGAAAGTTTAAAATCTAAGATACAATTTGATCATACATGTACGAGTATCTTATTTTATAAGGTTGAAGTTCAGATAGGTAATGATTTTCAACATCAGTATAGAAAAATGACAGTATTCAAAAGGTCCACGAGCCCATCCAAACCGCTTGTAAAATGATTGATGATACACATTATATGTCTACTTTTGTTGTACATTACAAAGCACAAATGCTACTTTTATATTTTGAGGCTACATCTCCATTTAAGGCACTCAATTTGATTGTATATTATGAGTGTGCTTTGCTTTTGTTTTATTGTGGGCACAATATTCATCGTCACAGTTTAAAATTATTATTTTTACTCGGTCCTTCAAATAGTCCAGAAAAATATCGGTACATTTTCAATAAAATTTTGGGAAAAAAGGGGTTCATCTTATTTCACACACACACATACACACACACACACACACACACACACACACACACATATGACGCCTACATCCCGAAGGGGTAGGCAGAGGTGCATTACACACCCACAATTTGCCAGTATTTTTAGTACCACGTAACAAGGGGCAAGCCTATTGCCGTCACCGGGCACATTTATAAGGGGTTATGTCCAAAATGGCCAAATGAATTTAATAAAAAGTAGCAGCTATAATGTAATTTTGAGAAAATTTGAAACCCTTTGCCTTGCGATTAAATGTTAGTGAAAGGCAACAAAATCTTACGTGCCAGCCGCTTTGGCACAGCCAATTAAAGTCCTGGGCGTCTGAGACATCTTATTTCAGACACTTGGAATTCACAAAGAGAGTAACCAAGTAAATTTAACAATTTAAGATTTAGGCATTTATTTTTTGTTTTATTCCGGTTTAAAAAAAATATTAAGAGTTTTATATCTGTAATTTTCCGTTATATTAAACTTGTCAAGATACTTGTATTTTTTTGATTTATTTATTTCCAGATTAGGCATTACATTTTTAGCTTATATAATATCTCGCCAAACTGCAGACGCAGTTTGTTGGCAAGCTTGCGTTCCTATTTTTACAATTAATACCTAATATCTATAAATTACTCGTATACTATATAAAACCTTAATAGAGAATGAAGATGACAACTATGTAGCATTATAAGTTTCCAGTAGTGCTGCTCTAACCCTTCTTTTTAGCGTATTCTTATATAGTCTCCCTTCTTCCCTTAAAAAATCTCTTTTATTATATAATTTTGGCAATAAGTTGTACAAACAAGTTTAGTTACAAATTGTAACCTAAGTTGTAACTAAAATTTAAATCCACAAAAATCATTCAAAGCACTCCTCCGCCTTGCTTTACGTCTTGATTTGAAGATCAGTTACTATCAACCAACTAAAATTGATTAAAATTTTATGTATTTAAAACCGGCCAAGTGCGAGTCGGCGAGGGGTTCCGTAAAAATCATGATGAATATTTGTTTATTCTTTTTTTAGTATTTGTTGTTAAAGCGGCAACAGAAATACAATATGATCTGTGAAAATTTCAACTGGCTAACTATCACGGTTCATGATTAATAGAGTCCGGTGACAGACGGATGGATAGCTGAGTCTTAGTAATAGGTTTCTGTTTTATTTACCCTTTGGGTACGGAACCGTAAAAAAGAATTTACTTATTATCGCCTTATGAAAGATGTTCGTAAAAATATTTAAATTAGTTTTTGAGCCAGCGCATAGAATGTTAAAAGTTCAGTTTGTTTACAAAGGACTCAAAGGGATGCTGGAGAGAATTAGTTATTTATTTGAAAAGTTGGAGAGAAAGTCATTAGTTTCAAAGAAATATTGAAAAAGTATAGAGTCTGAATAAAATATGACGTGTAGGGTTATTAATTTTGGATTTTGTTTCTCCATAATGCTGCATGTATACGACGACACTGCTCTGACCGCTCGCTGGACAGGATTAGTTCACAGGCAGCTGATGCTGATACCTATTGATAAAAATAAAGAAACAAAAAACAATGATAGCCTGGAAACTTATACGACGTACAGAAGTACCACATACAACACAATTACGCCAATTTTCCAGAAGGGGAAGGCAGAAACAGATAATTTCATCGTTAGACTGAAGCCTCACGGGCGTTTTGGATCCGTTATTTCGGGGGTGACAAACGGCGTCGCGTTTTACACGCGAGTGCTTGTCATCTTATTTTTCATTAGGAGGACGCGGTGCGAGGCGGTAGCGGCGCCCCGCTGCACCGCGTGTAAAACGCAGTTTTTTTGCGGTACCGCCACCGCCGAATCTTGCGGTTTAATACAGTGATATGTATGTAAAACGGCGATGCAACTGACCAAAAACGCGTCAGTAGAGCTATCGTCCCTAAGGGGGAACTTGGTTTGTCGCCTAAACCATGTAGGGGTACGAAGGGTTTGATACATGGTGCCAAAATTATTCTGTACCATTTTGATTAGTACCTACACATAAAAGACAAAAAATTGCTGTACCTTTTTATTAGCATGCAGAATCCTGTCTTCATTCCCATCTTTCATCACATCACGTCCGTAAAATTGGCTACGTGTATTTTGGACTCGGTATCAATCGAACGGCGTCTATTTGTCTCGAAGATTCGCGTACCTATCCCCTTAAGGCGAAAGGACTTCAATTTGAATCTGTGTTAAAAACAGAGACCCTGGGTTGGACACGAGGCAATTTAGGATGAAGCTATAATAAGGATGTACTGCCTATGGCAATTTCACCTTAACACAAGACAATTAACTAATTTATAACTTAACCTCGAAAATTATTGGTGGCATTTTTGATCCCAATACACTTCCAAAGGGTGTTAGGTAACAAATAAATAGCATTAAAATCCGAACATCTGAACAATGAAACATTAAAACAGACAAGGCATTGACAAAACCTTGTTCCTTAAATACTTAATATAACTGGTTTTTATGTATTTGATGATATAGATAGAGGCAACAGAAATACATCATCTGTAAAAATTCCAACTTTTTAACTATTACGGTTAATGAGATACAGCCCATGACCGACGAACGGATGGACGGACAGCAAAGTCTGGGTCAGCAATAGGGTTTCCGTTATGCCCTTTGGGTACAGAAACCTAATAAAAGCTTCGAGAGCTGGAAGTGTTAGTTGCTAAGTAGTGGAAGTGTGGATCTTGAATTCGTGCCAACTTGATACTTTAGCACTATCTTTAAGTGATATCTGTAGAAAAGGTTTGCTAATTGCATTTAGGAGAAATATTACCCTTTTTTAGATCTTTGAATGTTGAAAGATATTTTCTAAATTAGATTCAGTGTTTGATAGAAAATTTTGAAGATCAGATGCTATAACAGAGTTTGCCTTCACCTATGAAGATTCATAAAGAAGCAAATGAGCAAATGGAGGAATAAGTAAAGAAGCAAATAAATGCTAACCAGAGAATATACTACCTATACTTTTATAATATCTTTGATGCTAACTGACTAATAAATATTTGGCAGCGTCCATTTGTAGGGGAAAAAGAAACGGAGGCAGCCAGTACAAGAGGTGAAGGCCACGGCAGGCATTACTTGGACTGGGCTAGCAAGAGACAGAGAAGGGTGGAAGGCGTTGGAGGAGGCCTTTGTCAACAGGCAAACGGACGTCTACAGCTGAACATAATTTAATTTAAATTGAGTCTGATTTGAAACTGTACATGTCTATACATCATACAAAATAATGCTAAAGCAACATAATTTTTTCCTCCATTGGATGAAAACATAGGAAAACATCTCCAAGACGAGAAAATAATAAGACACAATTTTTGAAATACAATTTACTTCTATACAACATTCATTTTGTTCATGTAATGTTTAATTGAACATTTTTTTAAGAAAAACATGTACTAACATGTGTAACTTAAATTCATAGAATTTGTATTACAATAATAATACAAGACAAGTACAGTCATAATCAAAATTTATGCGATGGAGTACCTATTTGTACGTAATTAAATTTTCTGCTGCATCTATCAAACATTTATTTGATTTTTAGTTCTATAATTGCTCCCTGTTCAAACAATTTGATTACAAAATGAAATCACTTCAAACAGAAGCAAAGTCAATACAGAAATCAATCTATATTGTTTCTGCTTCTGCGATGCCCGCCATTCCACCTACCATAATACGAGTAGGGTGTGAAACTTTTATTGTTTGTTTGATTCGGACAGCGAAGTCTCAGTAATAGGGATCCCATTTTACCTTTTGGGTACGGAACCCTAAAAATGGTTTGCTATTTATAATAACCTATTTGCTGTCTGTTTAAAGTTCTTTTCTCTTTCTCCTGCATTCTTCTGCTTCTTACTTTTAGATTTGAAAGTCATGGTTTTTTTACATTTTTAAACTAATCATGTTCAGACTGTCCTATTAATACTGTATAAAATTCGTGAATATTGCATATAAAACATTTCCAAAATCTCCTTTGTAATTTCAACCAATATACAAACTCGTAGCTATGTAGGTAAATTCATACAAGGTGATAAGATTTACACATTTAAAATTAATTTGGAAATCATGGAAGCAAACGAATTTTGCCGTGATGTCTGATGGACAGGATACGAAGCGCGTCATTCACATAGCTTTATGCAAAATTCAATTTCAAATATATTACCTTCCAAATTATACATGGATGAGTGTTTACGAGGAGACGAGAGTTTTATTGGACTTTTCGAGGCTTTTTATTATTTTTGACGTAACTTCTTATGAATTTGTTATTTGCTTCATAGGGAAGTGATGCCTATTGAAAAGAAATAAAGGAAGAAAAACTAAAAAGCTTTATAAAATACGATAATTCAGAAAATGTATTTTAAAGATTCCACTAAAAATTCTGGACTCAAGTTGTCTTTAACACAGTAAGAAGAGGAGAGACAGAAGATAGATGAGAATTGAACTGACAAAATAGCTGCCAAAATGTAGACCTACAATGCCTTAGTTTACGTCGTCCGGTAAAATGGCATTCCTTTGGGCGTTATAAGTACCTACTTGTATTTACAAATTTAATTGACTTTTGTCAATACCTTCCTATTTATTTATACGTTTAAATGTAAAAATAATAATACTGTTAACCTCCATTTGGCACTAATCATTACCTAAATATTTTTTTGAATCTAATCAGTTTACCTCTGGCTATTATTAATTACATCCACAAATTTATTAATTTTCTAAGTAACATTTTTTTTGCTTAAATAATTATAAAACGTTCCGAGTTTTGTACCTATATTTACAATATTTTACGAAGTTTTTTTACAAATCTAATACCTAACATTATATTCTTCTAAAGGTGGTTCTATTAATACTGTTTCAATAGTTTCTGGCATAGCTGGTGATGATGAAGGTAGACCTGAGGATCTCAACGATATCGCTAAGGGTAACGCTGATCTGGCGCAGAGTTGCGATGCCCCTCTAGTTGAGCCAACTGATCGGTATCGAGTGCAACGGCCGCGTCTGAATAAAAAAAAAATTGAAAACCAGATTATTTACCTATACACAGATAGGACAGTATTCGAACGAAAACATCATCATCCACCGAGCCTTATCCCAACGCAGTTGGGGTTGGCTTTCCTAACTGCGAAATGGCTGAACTTCAATATTTTTCCGTGAAGCGACTGCCACCAGACCTCCACAGCTCATGGGCGATATAGAATTTCTATAGTTAGACCGGTCAGATTTTTATTTAGTGCTCCAACTACCCCTAACGACTGCCATAGATGTTTGTATGACAACTGGGACCGACGACTCAACGTGCTCTCCGAGGCACGGAGGGGTTTCAATGTCTTAAGAAATGGTCATCCATCCTAAGCCCGGTCTGAGACTATGTTGCTTAACCTTTGCAATGTGTTAAAATTGTCAGTTACCACTAGACCACGAGACCCTCGAGTATTCGAACGAAAACAATCAAAGATCATGTCAGACCTTTTACATAACGTTTATAATTAAGATTAAGTAGAACTTAGTTTATGATGTCAAGTAGGTATATAAGTACTTTTTTGCCTTAGTTACAAAACTTAGATCTATTTTCGGAAAACACACATATTTCACCCGGACTTCGAACCGGAGTCTCCGGAACTGTAGGGTTTACACCACCTATATAGCATAGCATTGAAGCATTCAATACATAAATTAATTCTGTGATAGTACTGCTAATCATACATACCTAGTACAGTGACACCGCAACAACCTGAGAAAAGCTGCTCTGAAGGTTCTGTTAAAAACTGTATAGATGATAGGATTGATGGTAGAAGACACATAGCCTAGCCAGAGGCAGATGTTCACAACATGTTCTGAAAAGAAATTTATTATAATGAAAAGAAGAATTAAGAAAACATGGAATCGTGTTTACATCCACATTGTCCACTTTTAAAGGTAAATGGTTATTGGAACTTTAGCGACTAACATCTATTTAAAGTCAGATTGGATTGTATTTGATAACTTTCACATATAAATTTAAGGTTAGTAACAATTTAAAATCGGTATATAATATAAAACTATACTAACCTGGAACTATACAAGCAGGACATGCTGCAAACAATATATTGAGGAGAAAAAAGGGTGCCCAGCACAGTACAAATGTAAAAAACACCAGTCCTAAAACTTTAGTTGCTTTTTGTTCATTTGCCACCGCGTTTGCCGAAAGAGACCTGCCCTTTTTGCGATTAGCGAGAAATCTGTAACAAATATGCAAATATAAAGACAAATATAGGTAAATTCATAGTTAAGTAACACCTTATATTCACAACGTACCTTAATGATAAAGCATTTGGAGCAACAAGGTTTAGTTTTAATGTTCTGTTTCTTGCTCTTCGCGTTTCAGCTGCTATGCTCGGAGGCGTTTGAATAGCTGCGTCTATTTTTCTACTTGGGCCAACGCGACCTGTCCCTCTGTAGTTATTTTCATACCTTAACAAATAAACAAATACTGTTATCATCATCGTCAACCCACTGTAGTTGTGTATTTTCTGCGTCTTTGTTTTGTAGATTTGTTTTTACTGCTGGACATAAAACTATCACATGAATCACCATTGCACTCGGTTCTGGGCCACTTGCATCGACCCAGTGTTCGCTGTCCCATGTGTATCATCACTCCATAGAGTCCCAGGGTACGTTTCTCAATATACGGTCTCCACTCATAAAAAATACTGTTAATCTTCAGAAAAAAAACTTACTTCAACATTAATACATTTGGCGTGATCAACGTAAATTTGAAAGGCCTTAGTCTTGCTTTTCTTGTCTCAGCTGCTATACTTTGTGGGGTTTGTGTGGCAACGTCTCGTCCTCGTCTCGATCCGGGACCACCACAGCCGTTCATGTAACTTAGATGAGGATGTGAGATGCTCATGCTGACTTTGTTGCATTGTGCTCTATGTAAACAAAATAAAGTATTTTTTACTAATTACAACTGATTAGGCAAAAAATTTTGTTGAACATAAAACTGCATACATCAACTGCATTGATACCTCTAAAACCCTCTAGAGGATTACTAAATAAGTGGATGTAATTCCGACTGAAACATATAAATTACAGCCTACTCTTGTGATATATGAGTTATATTATTGTAATGTTTCATTAAAATCCGTTGTGTAGTTAACTTTTGGGTTCATAATAATGGTATATAGCTGAATATATTATATTGAGAAGAAGAAATTGACTAACATAATTGAATTTTGAGTAGATTTGTTTTTAATTGCATTTTACTGTTTACTAATTGAATTAATAAACGCACCGCAATCAAATTAGACTAATGACAAATTCATAAACTTTCCTTGTAAATTCGCTGTTACGATAAACGAGCACTCCCTATTAATTTATGTAAAACTCAATTAAAACTTTCCTGGGTTTGAAATTCAAATGAATGCTCCTCGTATTGCAGACCTCAAACAATGTGATTGAGTTTATGTTACTAATACATAATTGATCTGCTTGTTACAAACAGGCTGAGCCTGAAAGGGAGACTAAGAGCACTATCTATCAAAGTTTTATCAGAAGCCGTAATTTTTCAGTACATTATCCACACCTCAGAAATAAACTTAGGTACATCTATAGTGTTCATTCAGACCGGGTCTACTATTTGGATAATCTAATTGTTAAGTGGTAACAATTATAATACAATTTCCAAGATTATAATAATATTATGTTTTCTTAATTCAACACCACTTGCATTCATCAACTAATCTGCCTAAGATTCACCCTTTCACGTGTGGCTTATGAGAGTTCCTGACAACGATTTGGGTGCTAAGGGATCTTATCAACATCTCCAGGGCCTATATAATCCTCAATTGCACTCGGAGCATCTGCTCATTGATAGACAAGGTGTTTGACAAATATACCAAAAGTACCCAGAGACTGACTCACCCTCTATTAATAATATAAATAATAAATAAATACTCTTTATTGCACACAAAAAGAGACAGATATGTTACACATGCCTTAATAATAATGTACAATAGGCGGCCTTATTGCTAAAGAGCAATCTCTTCCAGGCAACCTTAGGATGGAAAGAAATGGAGAGAGATGATAGGGGTTGTGTACAATGTATTAATAATATAATAAATTGATAAAATATACGAAGAGAGTAGATCGTGAAAGAGTTCAGTGAGTAATAAAATAAATAAATACTAATAATAATAAATACTCATAATAATATTACCTAGCTACGAGTATAAATATATAATATGGACAGTGTTAGCACATTGAGAGATAATGAGATAATGTGTGACATATCCCTCTATCTGTGTTTTCGTTTAGTGTAATGATTTTCTGAAGTAATTATAACAATAATGTATAGGTGGGTACACTTTAATATTTTATAATGGATTCTTACCTTGTAGAAGTTACACCTCTCCAAGTGAGCTGTCTTGACATCATTCTATTTGGTGATAATTCTGGAGAACTCCTTACACCGATCCGTCGCATGCCAAGAAACGGTGCACTATCAAAACCTCCACATTGCCTGGGACAAAATGACAAAAGACTAATTGAGTTATTAATCATGAGCAAAATTTTTTATTTTTTTTACCATATTTCATTTATCAACTACGTAATTTTTAAATAAGTTAAGCGTTTGGTTAAGGTAGATGAGTAAAATTAGAACAAGTTGTAATTATTTATTGGTATGGGCACTAAAAAAAAACATTTTAGTCAAACAACTTACTAACCAATACTAGTAGGTACCTATCTGCATAACAGAAATGATTTACTTCACTAAAACAGAATAATACAACTCAAAATAAATATTACTAATTGAAACAAGAATAGCGACAAGTCAATACACTTTTAATGCATAGTGTCGGCAATAACACTAATACAGTTACTAACATAGTTACTGACTACATGCTGAATATTACCGTCGCCGTCGATGACTTTTACGGCCATTCCTACACATAAACTGACATGTTTGGGAATTATTTAGTAGTTTTACAATCAATTTGAGAATGAATTACAACGACTACCAAGTAACCTTCCATCTCAAATTACCCTTGGCAAAAAGCATTAATACATCATTGGTCAATTACGAAGCACATAAAACCATAGTACTACAGTCTGCAATGAAATTGAGACTGAGTTATGGTTGCAATAAGTTAGCTATGAATTGATATTGATGTTAGTTTCAATAGAGGTTCTATAGTCAAGTACTATACAAGTTCAGATAAACCATAGACTTTCTGTTTCAAATATAAAACAATTCTTTGTTTGTTACTTAAAAAATCAATTTCATCCCCTTCTAAGTTTCGAGTACAATTTACAACTAGTTCTACTGAGTTCTACAATAACAACAAACTTAATAATACAAGGAAATATAATAGCAAGGCAAAGTATTTGTTACAAGCTCAGAATAGGCATTATAGCTTTAGATCACTTTAGATATACACAGGCCAGTGTCTTTCGAGATAATTCGACCAATTGAACTGTCACTTAAAAATGTTCATTAAAATTTTCCACATTGTATGTCTGAGTAGATTATAAATACAAACTTAAGTACTATTTGAGAACTTCCATAATCGACCATAGTTATTAAATCACTGACGGTTGATTATCCCCATAAATCTCCAAACAGCCAACTTGTGCCAATGTTGCCCAGAACTCGTAATAACATACGACGTTTACTATCGATTATGGTGTAACTCTATTTTATGTACCTAGTCACAATTATGACCAACACTTGCTTGTTTTATCGCAGCAATTGGTATGTTCTTGTTTACAATAATGTTCTTGACATTGATAACTTGCTTTCTTGTGGTTTATTTATTTTCTTGCAATTCTGGTAGTTAAAGAAAACATGATGACATACATTTCATTGACGCAAATGACGAAGTTTCCAGAAACTGTTATTATCACTTTTATTATCTAAGTAAAGATTTAAAACTGTTCATTCTCTCCTCGTATTTTGTAATAATTTCGAATAGAATCTACTTCGTAATAAGATGTAGAACGATAGAACGTGTCACAAATTTCAGAGACTGCTTGAATGTTGCGGTTGAATCAGCAGTGGTTATACTCATTCCCTATATGAAATCGTATTCCAAATGAATTTTCAGTAGATATATTAAAACTTTGTATGCAAGAAACCGTATTGCATAAATGACTGTTAAGTATAAAATACTTTGTAATGCCAAGTATAGTGGTATTTGAATAAGAAAAAAAATACTCTAAAATAAGAACTTTGTTCTCAAAATAAATAAATATATTTTCAGAAAATGGTAAACTTGGGTACATTTCAATTAGTGTAGTTCAAAATCATAACCAAATATGCTTTTCATAGCCCTAAGGATCATAGTAGGAGGAAACCATTTTTGAGTATCTGACAAAGCCTCATTAAGGAATTTCTAGTAACCTTTGAATGTGATGACCTCAGTATGCAAAAGCTTTCAAACAATTAGTAGTGCATTAACAGCTGAGTTAAGTATCAAGTTGGCTTCTTCTGACTTTATTCAGTTAACGTTCTAGTGCCCATTAATTATCCGCATGATTGCATAAGCAATTAATTGAAGTGTTATGAAGCACTTAAGCTCAGTAATCAAAATTAGATCTAACCGGTTCGTATTTAATAATCTATACATAGAAATGGGGAATGTCCCCCTTAGCTCTCGAGAACTGCTTATGCTCTAATGATGGTTGACCCTTCTATAGATAGCCCTCGATCTGGAGGCAAGCTAAAAAATCGAAAATTTTACCCAGCCCTAAGGGGTCAAAAGTTATAGGCCAAAACCTATGCTGTGGTGCGGCGCGAAGCACCGCGGAAGACACCGTACCAGTAATACGTAAACCCATTTCGCAACACGCGACACTTTGTTGGTATCACGTTTTTATAAAGAACAAGCCTATTGCCGTTTCTTGGCATTTTGGGTAGGTAAATACATTTACCAGAGCTTCTGTCTGTCAGCGAGTGGACGAAACTCTACCATCTTTGTGTAACTGGTCAGGCATGCCGAGGTTAATCTGCTATCCAAACTTATTTCCTTTGATATTCATATTAAAAGAAGGGTCTTATCCAGATATTTGAGGTCCAAGCTAAGCTCGCCTAAAACTGGTGCATCTGCCAATCAACGAGTCTTTGGTAAATCGAAAAATAAATAGACTTCCCTATTATGTTGGACGAGCAAAGTTATTGAAGGTCCGCGAGCGTTTAAATTATCTCTGTCTACTTCTATGGTCTCACTTAAATCACAAAACTAATTATGTACCATAATAATAATTCTGAGCGTAGTATTCAAAATTGTAGTCAAATTTAATAAACACCCAGTATTAATTAAGAGAGTGTGTATCTGACGTGCAAACAGAATAGGCGTCAACACGCATTACTTCTACGTTATGCATCCCAATGTACTGACATACAGCCCGTCACAACTCCTTTATTAATTTACAAGTAGGATTTATAAACATCGTTGAATATTGTTCAGCCACGATGATGTTTTAAATAGAGTAGAGTTTATATATTTCATACATATTCAATAGATTTTGTTGGAAGAAATAACTATGCAAAGTTTTTTTTATAAACATATTACCTATGAGGCAAACTTAAGCTGGATTTTACACATACACACACACACAAATCACGCCTATATCCCCGAAGGGGTAGGCAGAGGCGCATTACGCACCCCCAATTTGCTAGTATTTCTACGTAATAGGGTGCAAGCCTATTGCCGTCACCGGGTACTCTAGAAAGTGGGTTATATCCAAAATGGCCGAATTATTATTATAAAATAAGCAGCTATATTATAATTTTGAAAACTAAATTTGAAACCCGTTGAGATGCGATGAAATGTTGATGAAAGGCAACTAAATCTTACGAGCCAGCCGCTAGGATTTAAACTAGCATTAAGACCATTACCAAAGTCCCCGACATTCTGGTCAATATTTTAGGTAAAGGCGATGCGGTTAAAGCCATCTACGGCAAATCTTCTAAATTACATAGGTCAACAAACAGACGATGTTACAACTGTCTTTAAACATTATTATTTGATATACTCTGCCTCACTTCTATAATTATTAAAATCAATTTTAGATTCAATTCCAATGCAAAGATTTTTGTCAATAGGTAGGTAAAATTTTTCGGTTAGACTAGATTGGCGGTGTAGTTGATAAAACGTACCTACTTCCTCTGCTATTATAATGAGCCTAGGTTCAATCCCTGGAACTGGTTAAATAATATTTTTTCTATGTAGATGTATCTAAATGTAACCACAACTGATGAAATCGCTCATTGCCGGAGCAGGTCGAACGCTGGAGACAGGAGGCTCGCGACGACCTGCTCTGACAATGGGCCTTGGTGTGTGACAAAAGAAATCTACAACTGATGATGGAGCCAATTTTCACAAGAAATTGTATAATGTAATCTATCTGCCCCCTTGTAAATATTCTTCCCCAATGTAATAAATATCACATTGTAAAACGAAGTAACTCTTGTCCTTAAAACCGCGATGACTTAGAAATTACTTATAAACTTTACGAGAATTTCACTTATGAAATTTCCTAAGAAAGTTTTCAAAGATACCTGTAAAATTCAAGTGGTAAAACTCATAATCTTCGGTCGGAAATTCATCGTGAAATATCATTTCGGATAAATTCCTCTAGGCAAGGCAAATTGAATTTCTTAAACTTAAGTAAAAACATGTGCATCACTTACTTTGGCGAAAATAGACAACTTTTAAACTATCGCGTTTCGTAACCTATATTATATTTTTATAAATTTGTTACATACTTTAATGAATTTCATTTAATTATAATTATTATTGATGTGCCTCTGGAAAACATACACCATTGTTAATGAAGAAGCAGGTGTAATACTTATCTCTATGTGCGATCTTGCTACCGGAAGCGGAACTACGTTTCCGTGACATTTGACAGATTTCATCACAGTTGCACCAGCAAGGTGGGGAGCGCCGCCATTTGAGTTTGTCATAGCGTTGTGTACTTTCAACGAGTGCGGTCGTAATCTTAAATTATTACGTCAATCCGTAGAAAATAATTAAAATTCGTTCACAAAGTAATAATATGATATGAAATCGCGTCAGTCACGCCATTTATTTTTACTATCGCGAATTAGAAATATAAGTGAAGTGATATAATTATTATGACTGACGAGTCATGCCATATATTTTCACCATCGCGAATCCGAAATATTTACGAATTAGTGAAGTGATAATAATATAATTATTACGAAATCACGTTGCACACGCCATAATTATATATTCAAATTCATGAATGAGAAATAACAGTGATATTTCGTAACGAACGTGAACATGTCTCACAAGGTTGACGTTGGGGGTACCCGGTACCTCTCAATCGTCTTCATTAAACTCTACAACGACTCAACAACCTTTTTTGCAAGATAGAGAGGTGTCTTCGAGCCAGTAAGCGACGGAAAACGATCCCCAGGTAACAGTCGATCCTTGAATCGACGTGTTATACAACCAGGTCAGTTTTCTTACATATTTTATAATGCATTAACAGTGTGTTTTTAACTATGTACCTAACCTGAGTATAATCAGGGAACACGTATTTGAGCAGTCAGTGAATCTGTCAACAGTGATTTTTTGACAATCCCGTCGATTTAGGGTGAGAATTCATTTATTTATTAAAGTAACTAGGACTCATCGTGTTTAATAACAATACCATAATGTGAAACTGATTTTGAAGCTCTGACACGAACTATCAGCTCCCACGTGGCAGCATATTCGCTATAAAAAGGATGTTGCAGTTATACTCGCATTTGCAGTTCAGGGAATTAACGATGACACGAGTAGTTTGTTAGAGCAAATAGTGCATTAACACTCGGGCTTGCAATCTAATCGAATAGGCTCATAATCATTCTCATAAAATCAGAGGCCCTTTTTGATTAAATTTCTGTAACTTCAGTAAAACTCCTTCGTCTCCTAAATTATCCGGACAGACAATGCAAATAAGTTGATGCAAAGGGCCGAATGTCCCTTTGCATCAACTTATTTGCAATCAGTCAAAAAGTCCCTGAAACACATACGAGTACATAGGTGTTAGGTGTATTTATTAAAACTTAAATTAATAACGCAATTTCATACAAAAATATACACTTGTATAACCGCATTTGCATAAATGCACATCCTTCTTGTGAGGATTTTATATTGACGAAACGAAATTCTGTGCTTTATTTTTGGTTAGCACCATCTCGGGTAAAACAAAAAATAGCGAATAGAAAAACATACAGGACTCGCGCCTTTTAAATCATTGATTATAATATATAACAAAATAATATAATATCTGTTATATATTCATAGTTAGTATATCATACAAAGATCTTTAGACATTGTTGACGCCTGTCAACGCCAGAATTTGTTTGCCTTCTGCGCCTGCAGGCAAACAAATTTAGGATATTTGCAATCAACGGATCTCGACTAGGTACCCTCTAATATATAAAAAACTAAAAAAAAAAATTACTTTAATGATACAAACAAGACGTATCATGCAGAGATCCGCTTTCTTGACGTCTCGAACAACAAAATACCTCTTTGATCTATGGATATTACACGTAGCCTCTGAGCAAATGCCCAGTTTCATTATTGAAGTGTTTCTTCGAAAGAAAAACTAAGAAACAATGCGTTCAAGCCTCGAGTTGAACAAATTTATAAAGAAAAACATTTTTGCCTGATATATCATGCGTCCATTCTAGATTTTCTCGATCAGGGAGACTGGATAATTAAAATAGATATCTTTCAAGCACACTTCCATTTGTCGGGTGCAAAAAAAGGACACTACCATTTCTTAAGGGTGATTTACGAAGACCAGGTAAAACCAGACCAGCCATGCCTTTTTCATCCGTAACATCATAACATGCTGGGTCGCGGAGACCCTGCGTGCAATCGGTGTCGGGTTCTAGTGTATCTAGACGACTCCCTACTGGTCAATGAAGACCAGTCCAAGTTATGCTTTCAGGCTGCGGAAGCCGTGAAGCACTTGGGAAAATGCATTTTGGCTTCTAATGGTCAACGAAGACCAATCCAAGTTATGCTTTCAGGCTGCGGAAGCCTTTAAGCACTTGGGAAAATGCATTTTGGCTTCTAATGGTCAACTGAGACCAAATCAAGTTATGCTCTCAGGCTGCGGAAGCCGAGTAGCACTTGGTAAATCGATGATGGCAAATCAATTACGAGAAGTCTTATTATATCGCCAATGCAAGATCTGGAGTGTGTAGAGAGTCGTTGGCAGACAAGAGTACAAGAATACAATGGCAGTACCACGAACAAGAAGAATACCCTGCCTGAATATTGCCTTAGACCGTTGCCCCAAGAAAATTCATCAGAGTACTGCAAAGTATATTGGGCCAGTTAAACGTTGCGAACTTCCTGGTGGCGCGGTACAGACTTCACTGTTGAAGAAACTGTACCAAAATACGATATAGTGGCGCGGAGCTACGTGTCAAATAGTGCTAATTTTAGAGAGCCTGCAACCCATTTCCTGGCGCCGTACGCTTCGGATAGGGGCGGAGGGTGCTCATTTGAAGGGCAAGTTAATGTCCAAAACCATTTGCGAAATACCAACGAAATGGGCACTGAAGCAAGTATGAGTTGCATAGGTAAATCGCAGCTATCGCGAGTGCATGCACTTATCAGTACATCATGTGCCAGACTAATACAACAACAAAATAGCGGACAGACTTACACGGAGGCAATCACCAACATTTGTGAGTTGCTGGCTTACTAGTGAATCTTCTACCTCAGGCGACTGCAGAAGTCTTTTGGAGGTGACCGAGATAAACAACCAATAGTGTATGTGAGGTTTGTTAGTGGCAACTTCTAACACAAGCGCCTGCAGAAGTCTTTTTGAGGAGGACGAGATTTACAACCAATAAAGTAAGTTGGTAATTAGTAGCAACTTCTACCTCAAGCGACTGCAAAAAGTCTTTTGGAGGTAAGGTTCGAGGGCGTCTCGAAAAACCGTCTTAGTACGTACTGATCGACTACATACTTCTTTAAACTTTCGCGTTTTGTACACATTATAAACTTAAGACTAACGGGTCTTTTACGCAACCGTCAGGTAATAAAGAGGTATGTATATATCTCAATAATCGCGTAAGGGACCCGTTAGTCTTAAGTTTATAATGATCGACTATAGTCATCGAAACAGATTAACAGCATACACAAATGCTCTCAGCAGAAAATGGGTTTATCTAACATGGATGTTCCTCAACTAAACGAGGACCTAAGTCCTGGCAAATCTGGACAGTGCCTGGGGAACGTACCTAGAAAACCTAAATATTGTAGATAATAAAACCTGCTTCACGTACTGTAAATGGAGATTAGGTACACATTGTACTACATGATAACGTGATTTCCGCTTCTTCAGGTACTTACAACAGTGGCCTGTTTCCAATGGTCAGATATCAATCCCTAGAGGAAAATTTAACATGGGGTAGCTGGAAATCTTCCTGTACGTTTTTATCATGTAATATAAAAACAAAAAATAAATAAAATTAAAAATCGAAAAGAAAATCAAAATTTATCTTTCAATCCCCTTGTGCCATCCTCACTTCTGTATGCATAACATAAAAAACCAATTTTAATAATTACCTATAGGCTATTATAATTATAGATTAACTAATAAATGCGCACTCATTGTGTACCTATTCTTATTTTCATAGTCAAAATTTGAAGCCAACAGAATTATAACTAAAAACTTAATTATCTTTATCCTTAATCATCATAGCGTTGTGTCTTTTCCATATTTCTCACCAGCAGATAACAAACACGTCTTCATTAACAATGCTGTATGTTTTCCAGAGGCACATCAATATGACGGTTTTACATAAAAATAAAACCGATATTATGTGCCGAGAAGGAAAACATACAGCATTGCAGGAAGTTCTTCCTGGTGAAGACTATGACAAACTCAAATGGCGGCGCTCCCCACCTTGCTGGTGCAACTGTGATGACATCTGTCAAATGTCACGGAAACGTAGTTCCGCTTCCGGTAGCAAGATCGCACATAGATAAGTATTCACCTGCTTCTTCATTAACAATGCTGTATGTTTTCCTTCTCGGCACATAATATCGGTTTTATTTTTATGTAAAACCGTCATATTATGAATGTGTGACTTACGGTGTCGCTTCGGAGCACCATCTATGGAACCATTTATGAAATCAACAAGTTATGCCGAATCTTTCGACATATTTTTCGTTAATGTACGCTTTATAGTATGGAAGTTGTTTGTTAGGAGAGGACTATTTATCACGCGGACGGAACCGCGATAATAAGCTAGACTTAAAATATATGAGTATATCTATCGTTTTCTAATTCATGATGACTATAAACTTAGTTTGGGGATAGATAGTGTTGTGTACGAATAAAATTTTTGAAGTTCTATTAACGATTGAATAAATAAATACAAGTTTCAAATGCAACAAAAATCTATAGAATCAAAGCGATGGTAAGTAAAATGTTTTAAGAAAAAACTTTTTAAATTTATAATAGCATTAATTTTTCGCAGAAATTCTATAGAATCAGCCAATTAGATTAAATATTCGCAATCAATGAACAGTAAATGATGAGATCAAAGCCTGTTATGCTTCAGCCATGGATTAAAGGCTGCCTTTAAATAATAATAGTAGTCACAAAACTAGGTTAACATTATTTTCGGGTATGATAACCTTTTTAAAACCTTTTGTTGTTATATATTTTAAGTAATTTTTTGTACAAATTATCTTTACCGGTCATAATTTGACGAATCAAAAGTGACTTTGTACTATAACTTTATTCACCTATTAAAATACAGAAACCAAATTCTAGTGACCGATTTGACTAATTGAACGATCATACAGCTCCCGATTTTGAGCGAGTAGTGAAGTTCCGATGTAAAGGTTCAGGGAAGGTTTATACGGTGAGAAACATAGTCTTAGGCTAATACTACGTTATGCGGGCGGAAAGCTCAAGAAGCTCCGTCAGAAGAAATTGCAAAAGAAATGCCTGGCTCAACGCGCAGGACTCACAGTCAACGTGACGAAGCGTTGGCTCTCGTAGTACAAAGTTTACCGGGACAGCTCGTCTGGAATAAATATTATGTGAGTGTTGAACACATAAAAATGTACTCGCCTTCTTTGAATACCTCCAGGAACAGTAGTTGCAGCAAGTTTTGCTTGTCTCTTGAGTAGTTGTACCGTCAGAGCAAAAGATACCACCATTGTGAGCATCGGAATGTAAAACGCCACTAATGACCCGAAGATCCAGAAAAATTGATTGTTAATAACGCATAGGTCAGGTGTTGGCATGATGTTTTTGCTGTTTATTAAGCCTGCGAACAAAACAAGCACGTAATATATTACTCTTTGGGTAGTACTACTCTAGGGATATATATTGCTCTTCGAACTTACTTGTACTATTATTATGTTCGGTGGCTTAAGGATGATTTATAATATTTTAGACCGGACCGTGTCCGGAGCATTCTGTGCACGTGGATTGGATCGGGTAAGGTTACATACATTTTATATGAAGCAGTTCATATTAACACAGTGCCTGATCATGTCTTGTCCAGCATACAACTGCGTTACTACACATCATACAATCCGACCTACTCACAGCCCGGTCTAATCATCCCTAAATGTAATACTAGCGACCCGCACATACAAAACTTTAAGGGTCTTACTAATAATCATTTACACACTACGTATAACAGAGTTATAACTAAAACTTAACTAATAAACGCCATTTGACACTTTCGTGTTATACGTCTGTTATAACGCTTGTATAATTTGTACTGTATTTTACGCAACCCTTATACACTCTGGAGACGTTGTATACGCCTATTTTAACCTACAAATACATGTCAATGTCAGTTGTGTATTGCTGTTTTGTGAAAATTCCAAAAATGGATTAGCTGCATTATTTTGATATTTTTGATGGAATGGACAATGAGGAAAGAAACCAAGAAAAAGAAAAGTGTATAAATGTCGCTATGATCCATTGTCTTTAGACGATGATATCTTCAGAAGTAAATATAGATTTACTAAAGTATATGTAAGGGAAGTGGTAGATTTAGTTCGAGGAGATATCGAGCAGAATACCAAGGGTGGTGGCTTCTCTGCTGAGGATTCAGTCTGTACAGCTGGCACGGCAGGAAGTTCAAGATGGTGCAGCAGACATTCATGGAATGAGTCAACAATCAATTACCTACAAACATAATATGTCGAAGAGTCGGAACTGCACTAGCAAGCAGAGCAGCTCAATATATTTACATGGCACGAACAGTTCGTGCCACGAACTCTTGAAGAATATGAAGATGTGATTGCTGGATTCCGTAGAATTTGGTGTCTTCAGAAATGTGGTAGAAGCTTTTGATTGCATATAGCTATTGATCCCATATATAGATAAAAAAGTTAGTGGAGATTACACATACTTAGTACTACATTAATCGAAACGGTATATATTCTATAAACGTCCAGGAAGACTACAGATTACAGATTAGAGACATAGTTGCATATTGGAGAGGTAGCACTCATGACTCTCGTATTTAAGATGACACCAGTGATTTGAAAATGGAGAACTTCACGGACGCTTACTTGGTGATGCTTGCTATGGTTTAACAAGTTTTTTGTTTACACCTGTACATAATCCTGACACCAGTACAGAGGAGGAATATAACAAGTCCCACATATTGACAAGAAACCCAATCGAAAGTTTGGTGTTGTTTTGGTGTGTGGAAACAAAAATATCGATTACTACTCGGCTTTAGTGTACGTTTAGACAATGTAAAACTGTACATACTCGTAGTTGCATTTGCAGTTTTACGTAATATTGCCATTATAATCGGAGAAAATACTTGATATTAGACTAGACCAAAACAATAATAAGGGACGTCAAGATGTACCAGATAATATTACTGGTCAAGCTGCAAGACAACTGTTCATCGATTCATATTTAAAATTAAATCAGAGTTTTAATTATAAAATAAAAAAAACATTTTAATTAAAAAATAACATTGTACTCAATATTTGCTTTATTTATTTGTAGATTTTTTCATTAGCAACTAATTTTTAAGCTCCAAGCTCCAAACGTACAGTTGCCGAAAAAAATAGCTTGTTGACAATTACAGCTGCGTTCAAAAACATAGATTCCACAGTTTGAATGTATTTGTCCGAATTTTAAACGTTTATTAAATAAAAACATTTCTTGAACTTTATTTTGTTGAGAACAATAATAATATGGCAACAACAAATTAAACTTAATTTTGATTTATTTCTTGACAAACAGGCGTAAAAAATCCAATTTTATTATTTGTAGCATAAAAACATTTTGAAGTTTCAGAACTGTTGCGAAAATGTTACCAGTTCATTTGATCTAACTATTAAATAGTTACACAAGGCTTACTCATTGTTTATTAGTCAAGCCCTGGGTAATCAGCTGTACAGTCCTTATTCAATGAATAAGTATAACAGTGTTAAACAATGTTGTAAATAATTTTTATTAGTAAGACCCTAAGTCTGTAACATTTTTCGTAATATTCTCATCATCATCTTTCTATTGATGAAAGGCGCATTACCTAAATACTGTTAGATTTTAGTATACCTCGAACATAGAACCGGGGCTTTGTTTTCTAATAGTAGTTTTTTCGTTCCCAATTTACAAAGTGTCCAAAGTTCCAAAAATAAATAAACAATGTATTATTTATTATAATTCTCATGGGAAAACATTACCTATTTATACATTATCATAATTGCCAATTCATAACAATAAAATATGGTATAGGTATGTGAGGGTTTTTCAATCAACTCTATAGAATGATTTACTCATCATTTAATTTGAATTTAATTAATTCTAAAGCTATCGTTCTGTGTGGTTCTGCATGAGAAATTAACTTGCATAACTGATTTTAATTAAGATGAAGTCCTCTTATAAAATCACTCATTTACTCCAATTTTTCGTGCTTCAAGAGAGAACAAAGTAAAACCGAAACGTTACCCCGTTAGATACGGTTGAGTTCCGTACGTTTCAGAGTTATCCTTAACTTAATATATTATTATATACTAACGTAAGCCTACGGCTCCGCCTTAGTGTAAGAAATTCGGAATTCTCGGTACGCGATAATGGGGATCGCGTACCGAGAATTCCGAATTTCCGAATGAACGTATTATTGGGATATAGTAGCTTAATATAATCTTCTCATCGGTTCGTAAGTATCGCTTCCAGACATTTTTACTAGAACAACAAATAAATATGACTAGTTGATCCCAACGGCCCGCGTATAGTTTTTTAATTCCAATCTCAGACGGCTACACATTAACGGGATAAAAAATAACCTACCTACGTATGAGTACCTTATACGTGGGACCAACAGAATTGCTGGCAAAGTGTTGTTGTGTAATGCACCTCTGTCTACCCCATCGGGGTTTAGGCATGATGATAATATGTATGTAAGCTCACACCACAACATGTAACTTAAAAAAATACACAGATTCTACCAGATTGCTCGTATCTGAACCAGGCTTATGTATCCCAGATTCACTATAATTCCCGTTTAGGAAATATTTTAAAAGTGAAAATAGTGAATGTTAAATTTTTATATAAGTACCAACCCTTTCACAAAATAACAAAACGTAATAATAGTGAACTCGACTTAACTTTTGGAACTGAAATATGATTAAAGTAAGTAGTACGGAAATTGTATGATTTCAACATTTTGTAGGAAATTGGCTGGAAATGACAAGAGAGAGAGATAAAGAGAGACTATATTTCCTGTAGTAAAGGATTAAGTTGAATTTCGATTTCATTATGAAAGTTATTCTTAGTGGAAAACTTTTCTTTTGGTATACGTAGGTCACACAAGTTTTGCGTAACTTAAAAAAACAACGTGTTAAAACCAAAATATTATGTTTATTGCTTTTCAAAATACTCTCCTTTACATTTTAAACATCATGCGATCGAACCATTTTTTAAAACAGGAGGACCACAGATCTGGAAGCATGTTTTCTACGTGCTGATTGAACGCTATCACAGCCTCTTCGGAGTTGGTAAAAGTGAAACCTCTCATCAAATCTTTGATTTTGGGGAAAATACAGAAATCACAGGGTGCTAGGTCGGGGCTATGCGCAGAATGGGTGACGAGTTGTACTTTTTCGGAAGCTAAAAATGACTTTGTTTTGTTGGCCGTGTGTGAAGAAACGTTGTCATGATGTAGGAGAACGCGGCTTTTGGGTCGTCTTTCGCGAACTTTTTCTAACACCCTGGGAAAACAAATGGTAGAATACCACCCGGCATTAACACTGCCGGGCATTAACACATTAACATTAGCTGAAAAAAAAAAACGCGATCATTTTTTTACCAACGTTTGTCGCCTGCCTCACTTTTGTTGGCTTGTTCTCATTTTCAAACACCCATTCACAAGATTGCTGTTTTTTTTCGGGTTCAATACAATAAATCCACGTTTCGTCTCCTGTGACAATGTCATAAACAGCATTAGAATGTCCGTGGTCGTACTTCAGTAGCATCTGTGAGCACCATTCCACGCGAGCCCGCTTCTGCTCCGCTGTCAGTTCATGAGGGATCCAACAACAACAAAGTTTCCGAACTTTCAATTCTTCGTGTAAAATTTTCTGGATTTGACTCATACCAATCCCCAATAGTCCTCGAATTGTCTAATAGGTAATCCGCGGGTTTTCTTCAATTAACCGCTTAACAGTAGCCACATTATTTTCGTTGACGGTAGTTGAAGGCCGCCCTTCACGAAATTCATCATGTAAAGAAACTCGACCTATCTCAAATTCAGCAAACCATCGCCACACGGTGCTCAAACAAGGTGCTTCTCTCACAAAAGCATTTTGAAGACGAGCGGCACAGTCTTGCGGAGAGAGAGAGAACTTTTAAAATCATAAAAAATCATCGGTCTAAAATCTTTTCGACTTAATTACATTTTCGTTGCATACGTAGAAATTTGATGTGTGATAAAAAACAATTGATAAATGATTTCCCGCCAATTGTTTTTTTTATTACTAAGAAGGTTGCAACGTTTAAAAAAATATAACATTCGAAATTCAAATAGTTCCGATTAGCTAGAAGTGCAAAACCTTTAGTGTGCCCCATGTATTTCCAACAAGCTGTATAAATACATCTCTCTTCAACTAAAGGTTGAACAGTCTGTCTCGGTGTCACTCTCGCTGGTTGTCAAAGTACTATTGGATTTCAATAGCACTTTTGACGAGTGCTGAGATTATCATTGAGCCTCGAATGATTGTTGCCAACGCTTACAATTTCCAGCTCCGCATCACGACTTTTTAGACAGACTATACAACCTTTAGTTGAAGAGAGACGTATTAATACGGATTGTTGGAAAAATAACAAAACAAAAGCTCACATTGTGCTACATATTTTATTGGTCCGTGTATTGGTAGGTATTTATGTTACACTATTTCCTGGATTAAAACATTACTTTTACCTATTCTATATTCTGTGCTTTTACTAACTTTCTTGGCCGAGATTCCGTTTATTTATTCCAAAAAAGCAAGAAGTAATCTGGAACTTCACTCGCGTATGAACCGATTTCAACACGTAATAGTATCTCTAAGGGGCGCGTTGGACATCTTTGGGCAAACGTTAATTAAATTTAAATGCCTCATCCTAAACCAAGCCTACAAGTACTAGTTATTCAAATACCTAATATACTTGGTTTTGAAATGTCTCAAAAATTATTGTACTTACTTCTGTTTTGACTTATCTATGTCATGCCGTGGCAGCTTGTAATTGAGGTAGCACCAAATAAATTACACTTAGACCTAAGATGATTATGTAATGAGCTGGTGTATATCTTATAAGCTGGTCTAAAAAAAATATTTCACGCGAGTGGAGCCGAATATATTAGTTAATCCTATTTATTTAATTAAAGATGTAAAACATTGTTTGTATGTGAGAGTGTGAACATGAATTTTTGAAAATGAACCACGCATTTTCGTAAGTATTGAGTTCATGACTTATGAAAGTACCTACGTGAAATTTCCTTCAAACCCGGTGGTTGTGATGAGATTAAGTACGTAGTTTAGAATGTGGAACAACACATAAGATAGAATAATACAATTTATACCAGTAATATGTACCAATGGGAAGTAGGACAGAAAACTATTTCACGCAAGTAGAGACAAGGGGATGAGCTGGATATATATTATGCCTTAAAAATAATGTCATTATCGATGCCATCGTTATTTTTTGGGTATCTCCGCAAATAAAGCTAAAAGTATTCAACCATGACATTATTTGTTTGTTAAGTCATTACTTACCTAAAACGGTAATAGAGCTGGATACAAACATGCTTAACAGCCAGACTAGAGCTATTTTAATCAGAACCACTCGCTTCGTGGAATGATGGCGGCTTTTTAAAGGATTTCGGATGCCCAGATACCTGAAAAAAAAATAGAAATAAGTTCAATATGTGCAGGTCGCGAGGCGTAAACGGTGCTTTGCATTTGTGTAAAGGTAGACTTTCGAACTAAGCGTCACAGACTCAGCGTCTATAGCGAAGAACGCGGGCGTCTGAGAACACAGCGCACAGCGGCACTGTGACGTCACTGACGCCGCGTTAGTGTCGCTGAGCTTGAAAGTCGTAGCTTGAAATTTCATACATTTGTACGGAACATCTATCTGTCGCTCTGTCGCGGCGTCACAGTCGCGGCGCCACTGACGCTATAGACGCTTGGTTCGAATAAGTGCGTACGTAAACGTATATGTGACCTCTTTTGAGACATGTGTTGTACACACAGCTACAAAAAGAGTTATTACTCTAATTTTTGTGGTCTCTCACACAAATGTAAAGCTCCGCTTACGCCTCGCGACCTAGTTTTGTGAGAGAAACTGTGAGTAAGAGTTATCTATCAGCAGTTAAGGAACTAATCGCTATGATAGAGGCATAATCTTTTCCTAAAAAGGAAGGAGGTTCTCAAATTTGAGTGTTTTTTTTTCTTATGAGAAAAAGGGGTGTTAGAAGTTAAACCAGTGTATCTGTTGTCTATCTGTAATCTATAGCATCATAGTGGCCAAACGCAACGACCAATTTTGAAATCGAAAACCAATGTGAACGAGATGGTTCTTGGATATGAATCGAGCTTTGAATTTTTAATCTACTTGTTAATATTAGCTGTATTGGTTATTACCAATACAGCTAATATTAACAAGTCCTTTATCTTAAATTATCTTTATCTAAATCTAAATCTAAATCTAAATTATCTTTATCTTTAAATTATCCAAGTAATAACTTTGAGCTTCATCTAATAAAAAAACAAAACACGAACACACTGTCGTTATAATTATTCTTTGAATTATTCATTACAATTTTATTAAAAAGATTACTGTAGATTCAAAATGTATGCTAAAGAAAACATAAAAAGACGTCTTTATAATCGTACTAAGGGATAAACCTTTGGGGTTTTGTAGACCACTTTTTTGAGGACGATTCCCAACACTTTGGATAATAATTTACCAAAACGTCGTCCGTTTTTCAGCAGGTATACCGCTGGCATGTGACAATGACTTTGGCCACGGAAAAGATGACAATAATATTTAAATAAGTAGGTATCTATTATCATTCACTGAGCCTTTCATGTAACCTAGTTGGGGTCGACTTTTCAATTTAATTATAATGTGGCTGAACTTCGATACCTATTGCCCGTGAAGCGACTGCAATCTGACCACCAGGACCCATTGGCGGTATCGAAGTTCTTTAGTTAGACGAGTCGGATTTTCGATTTAGGGCTCCAATTACTTGTAATGCCTGCCATATTTGTTCGTATAAAACAAATACATATATTATTAATTAAACGGGTAAATTAATATTCTACAAACACTGTTCAACAAATAGCTTGCATCGCACCACTGGTTGTGGTTACAGACAAGTATGTACACAAATATGTCATCATTAACTACGTAAATAGCCGCAAACCAGACTATCAATCACGTACAATATTTAGGTGATACGTTTCGAACTCCTGGCTAACAAGTAATACCGATATCGAATGATTAAACGAAGTTTACTCACAACTTGTTTCATCCAGTGGTTATAGAGACACGAGGTGAACCCTCGAACCCCACGCAAGACAAAACTTTGTGTGATAAGCTCGATGGTTTGATCCGTTATAGTTAGTCTTCAAAGCTCATTACATGGACCGCCATAATGATTTTTCAGAATTTTCGAGCCATCCGTTTAGCTTTTGCAGTGAGAGGAACGCGCTATGTTTTAACATAAAAGTGCCCTTTAAAGTTGAATACGTATCTCGCAAACAGATAATATATTTAAAAAAACCGGCGAAGTGCGTGTCGGGCCACGGGTTCCGTAGTTATCCAGAAAAACCTCTATAAATCCTGAACTAACAAAGTCATAACATTCCTTATAAATTTCCTTTAAAGTTCATTACATGACTACCATCACGAATTTTTTCAAGTTCTTCATCCCAGCCGTTTAGATTTTAGAGGGCGGGGGACGCCTTGTTTTCTCAAAAATATGCTTTTCAATGCTAAATATCTCGCAAACGTATTCTTTAATCAAAAAATCACTTTGCATGTAGGAGTGGATCCCAACTATACGTGTACGAGAGGTACCCCAAAAAATATTTTTTTCAAAATTTTATTTTAGCACTTTGTCGGTGTAGTAAATATACATCTCTATGCAAAATTTCATATTTCTAGCACTAACTGTTTGGGAGCAAAGTCGAGGACGGACAGACGGACAGACGGATATGACGAAACTAAAAGGGGTCCGAAACCTTTTTCAACGGAACCCTAAAAAAGATCTTAGAAACCTCTCGATGTTTTTAAAATACCTATCTTATGATACCCCACCACTATAGGGTAGAAATGAGAAAAAAATAATCCTTACTCTCGTGTACAAGGCAGAACCCAAAAAGTTTTATTTTCCAAAAAAATATTTTAGCTTCGTAAACATACATTATCCATACAAAGTTTCATCTTTCTAGCACTAACTGTTATAGATACAAGTAAGTATGTTTATCAATAATCTGACTCCCATAACACAAGCTACTTTGGGCTAAGATGGCGATATGTCACAAATGTCTTAAATATTTATATTATTGAATTTACATGCGGTGCAGTAACTTCGAAACGTTAGATTTCCAAATATTTGTGCCTGCTAGTAGGTTTTGCGAGGAAAAACTCTCACAATGTTGTTCGAAACATAGTATTTTGATGTGGGTATTAAGTCAAAGAGGTTAATTATCAGTCGACCGCGACCTTTTATGCTGGGATTGCCATGATACCTACGCATACATAAAATTTAAGAAAGGTATAAAGGTGTAAGCGGAGCTTTGCAATTGTGTGAGTGCAGTGTACGTGAACGTTATATGTGACCTCTTTTACACACACATGTGTTGTACACACAGCTACAAAAAGAGTTTTTACTCTACTTTTCGTGGTCACTCACACAAATACTACTCGCGAACTATAACCTACTATCTATATGAACAGATTCGATACTAAAGACGGATTCAACTGAATCGAACGTTTTATCTAACAAAATTAAATTGTTATGACATTTCAAGTAGAGCTAGTAGAAATAATATCCAACAGATTTTAGTAGGAGTAAGATTATTACCGTGATAGTCTAAAATCAGTGTAACTTCGAGTTTGGCCGAAGCCGGCCTTAATAAGACAATGAAATATTCCTTGTGTTGACTTTATGCTAAAGTAGCAGATGTCCGCGGCGTTGCCAGTGTGCAATAGTATTATTGCTTAAACCTTTCACGAGAAACACTCTATCCATTGATAAAAACAGCATTAAAATCTATGCAGTAGTTTTTTGAGTTAATTGCTAACAGACAGACGCGGATAAAGATTTTGTTATATGATTTGTAGTGATCCTATAGATAATTTTCCACGATTAACGTTCCACGATGAGTTTAGATTACGGATATCGGTAATAATATTACCAAATGTCAATTCCATCCAGTAATCTCACTTAGGTCAGCGAACATAGGTCAACATTATTTGTCGCGATGTGATATTGGGAATCTCGAATTGATACTTAATATTATGAAAAGAAAAATTACAATAATAAGCTAACAAATTACATTTTATATATTATAAGTATTATATATTATATTTGTTTAAAATTACAAAACATGGGCGATAGATATTGTTTTAGGGGTAAAAATACCCGTTACGACTGTCATAGATGTTCGTATAACAACCGGGACCGACAGCGACGGGTGGCTCTCCGATTGTCCTAACATATTTAGTTATTTAAAAATTATGTACTTTTGTAATTTAACGACAGCGGGATATATCTCATTAATCTGTTATCCCAACCGAAATTCTCAAAGAAGAAAGGAACAGCCAAAACCGAGGTTACAAAGGTATACTTAAAACCTCGGCAGTCCAAACGAACCCTTTTAAAAGATCCAAAAAAAGTATTTATTTAGGTAGATACATTTATTTAACTGAACGCACGAGTAGAAGATAAACCAATTGAGACCGCATACCAACAGCTTCTATTGGAGATCACGTACGATCAAAGATTTACTTTGTTTTTTGTGTAAATGAAATACCTTTTAAAAATAAACATACAATAAATCTAATATTGGATGGAAACAGAAAATCCATGACAAAGTAATGGTACGTAAGATGTTAAACTTTTTAAAATATAATAGTATTATTTTTGTAAAAAAAAAAAAAATTTGCGTAAATAACGCTATTATATTTTAAAAAGTTTAACATCTTACATACAATAAAATATTTAAAGCAATTCTGGAATACCATTATCAAACACCTATCCTGTGGATGCGTGAAACAATGTTTTTATTGACGATAGAAGTCAGAATACGTAGGTCACACTATAAGTTTTGCGTAACTTAAAAAAACAACATGTTAAAACCAAAATATTATGTTTGTTGCTTTTCAAAATACTCTCCTTTACATTTTAAACATTTTTTCATGCGATCGAACCATTTTTTTAAACAGGAGGACCACAGATCTGAACGCATGTTTTCTACGTGCAGATTGAACGCTATCACTGCCTCTTCGGAGTTGGTAAAAGTGAAACCTCTCATCAAATCTTTGATTTTGGGGAAAATACAGAAATCGCAGGGTGCTAAGTCGGGTCTATGCGCAGGATGGGTGACGAGTTGTACTTTTTCGGAAGCTAAAAATGACTTTGTTTTGTTGGCCGTGTGTGAAGAAGCGTTGTCATGATGTAGGAGAACGCGGCTTTTGGGTCGTCTTTCGCGAACTTTTTCTAACACCCTGGGTAAACAAATAGTAGAATACCACTCGGCATTAACACTCTTTTGATCTTCAAGTGGAATTGTACAGATGGGACCCGTAGCTGAGAAAAAAAACGCGATAATGTTTTTACCAACGTTTCCCGCCTGCCTCACTTTTGTTGGCTTGTTCTCATTTTCAAACACCCATTCACAAGATTGCTGTTTTTATTCGGGTTCAAAACAATAAATCCACGTTTCGTCTTCTGTGACAATGTCATAAACAGCAGTAGAATGTCCGTGGTCGTACTTCAGTAGCATCTGTGAGCACTATTCCACGCGAGCCCGCTTCTGCTCCGCTGTCAGTTCACGAGGGATCCAACGACAACAAAGTTTCCGAACTTTCAATTCTTCGTGTAAAATTTTCTGGATTTGACTCATACCAATCCCCAATTAATAGTCCTCGAATTGTCTCATAGGTGATTACCTATGAGACAATTCCTCCTAGGCGGGTTTTCTTCAATTAACCGCTTAACAGTAGCTACATTATTTTCGTTGACGGCAGTTGAAGGCCGCCCTTTACGGAATTCGTCATGTAAAGAAACTCGACCTTTCTCAAATTCAGCAAACCATCGCCTCACGGTGCTCAAAGAAGGAGCTTCTCTCCCAAAAGCATTTTGAAGACGAGCGGCACAGTCTTGTGGAGAGAGAGAACTTTTAAAATCATAAAAAATCATCGCTCTAAAATCTTTTCGACTTAATTCCATTTTCGTTGCATATGTAGAACTTTGATGTGTGATAAAAAAACAATTAACAAATGATTTCCCGCCAATTGTTTTTTTTTATTACTAAGAAGGTTGACGTTTAAAAAAATATAAAATTTGAAATTCAAATAGTTCTGATTAGCTAGAAGTGCAAAACTTTTAGTGTGCCCCATGTATTATTGGGATCAAACCAGACTGTAAAACTGTAATGAAAGAGTGTCATTTTCGGGAAGTCCATTTTTCAGCATTTGTACTACACCTAAGGCATAAATGTACGACTGCAATCGTAGTTGTAAATGTGGTATCGAGTGCTGTCTATACGGTTTAAGGTTACAGTGTTCAATAGAACACCGTTGGGTTTAAACAGCCATTTTAAACCGTGTATTGGATGCTTAGAAAAATACCCGGTTTAAAACAGATTTTTTTCTGGCTACACGGTTTAGAACGTATAACGTTATATGACATAATTTGGTTTAAAATAACTGTCTACTCAATTTTATATTTCTGTTTTAAACGGTTTAATAATTTAGACCTTATATTTTTATAAGAATCTACCATGATATCCAACCACCCGTGTACCCGTGTACCCGGGTACCCGTGGTGTAAACCAAAGCAATTTGTTAACGACAACATACGGTAACAATATATCATGTTGTCCATCACAAAGGGGTCGCATTAAATATCCTCGTAAAGTGAATATTAGGGTCGGCGTTTGATGAAAATATTACCAACAATACAGCTAATTTCTTTTGTCTTTGTTCAGAGTGCTTAAGTACCTAAAATCGCTTTATTAATGCTCTGCGCTTTTAGACTATTAACGTGCCCTGTAATAGATTTGCTACCTAAGTGGCATCAACAAAACTAATGGTTAAATGGGTTTGTAATACATCTCTAATTACGCATTCGGTAATAATAGTCATTATTTAAGAAGCTTATACACACCCCTTCAGCAACGTCAATCTAGGGACCAACGATCTCGGACTTCGAAGACTTTGCCGCAGGGTGATTTATAAAATTACGCGTCACAAAAGGAGTCAATTTAGAGAAATATGGAGTCAGAAATTGTGACCCCTTAAATTGCAGAATTATTATCAGAATCAAAAAGTGCTGGTAGTAAATGCAGACTTACCTCCCAACGCTGATAAAGCACATGTGCATGATGCTGGCTGAACACGCGAGTACATCACACGTGACGTACACGTTGCACCACACTACACCAAGTGGCCAGTAACCTGACAAATAAACATATTTTGTTGGAACTATAATTATTATAAAGATTAACCAACACCATAATATTAAAAGTACACGACGTTTATTTTTGTTGTTGGAATTGGACCAAATTGAAATGTGACCACTTGGGAAGAAGTAGATTCCAATTTAAAAAAAAATTGTCCAGTCCGAAGATATGAGGTAATAAACAAAAAGAAACATAGTTGAATTGAGAACCTCCTCCTTTTTTGGAAGTCAGTTGAAAAGCAACCTCTGACGATGTGGTGAAATCTTAGGAACAAATCTGTGTATTTTTAATGCAAATGGAAGTTTGGCTAACTTCCACAAATAATTTTATAAAATAATCACAAAAACAATAGCCTTGTGGCGGACTTGAATCGTCGACTATTCCCTGGGTCCTGGGCCTTTGTTTTTGGTTGAACGTTCTTGTTGGAAACGGGAATAGCCAGTGGCTTTCGCTTTTGCGATTCATTTTATAAAATTACAGTAAAATTGTAATTAGCATCTCACGGATGTAAAAACTTTGTTTGTTCTTTCTTGCTTTGAAAATATTACTAGTAGGTACCCGCTGGAGTTATCCTCAAAATAAAATGAAACTACATTAATAAACGAACATTACACGCAAATTTAAATAAGTGTAACAAGATAAGTTTGAGAAACCCAAATAAAAGTATGTGTCTAATTATTTTCAAGGATTCAGCATTTTTTGTATTGAAAATTCCTTCTCCTAATGGGTTTTCACAGTAATAAAACTCGGCGCTTATAATCTTAAGAATTTTAATTTGTTACAGTCCTTTGCAGGTTTTTGAACAACTATGTGTTTTAATGTTCTTCCAGTTAGAGCAGTTACATTAATAAATGTAACTGCTCTAACAATAGTAGTGGTTATATATATTTTTTCATTCTAGGAACGGAAATTATTTACCTAATTTTCTTTAATTTACTTTTGTTCATTACGCTTGACCAGATACTATTACTTTACATGTTTCGGAGTTTAGGTGTTGTATAAATTGTCGAGATCCCATAGCACAATCTTAAAGCTTGGTTTGGGCTAGATAACGTTGTGTGAGAATGTCCAAAAAATATTTATTTATTCAAGTTCAGGGTGGAGCTATTGCCGAACAGACATGTAAATTCTCTGTTAATTTTCATTTTCATGGGATATAAATGAGCTCAATCAAAAGCTCTAGGGGAAAGATTTAACCTACTGAAAAAATATGATGCCAAAGCTTTAGGACATAGTAGGCAAAGTTAATTCATTGAGCGATCTTCTTCTTCTCGTTTCGATGGGCAACACTATGGTGATTATATTGTCTTGGCCCAGAGCTCTGCAACGAATAGCGATTGGCCTCGCCTCGTACAGGTCATCTAAAGTGCACGACTCTGGGCAACCCGAACATGACATCATGTGGCTGATAGTCTGTGGTTATAAGCCACATTTACACTGGTTCTCTTTAGTGTCAATGTAACCCCACTTGGACATATTATCTTTAGATCTGCCAACCTGGGTTCGCATTCTATTAAGAGCCTTCCAGGTGGGCCAGGGGATTTTGAGTCCGGGGGGTAGTTTCTCTGCCGGCGCGCGGTATGAAAGTAGGTATTGAGAATGAGCCATAAAAATACATGATAATCCATTATGAGTTTCCGCGAATAAATAAGCAAAACTTCAAAGGTCTGGTGAAATTTTGCTCTAAGTATTTCCAAATTGTATTTTTACACATTGTAGTTATTATAACAATCAAATAATGCACAATGGATCAGATTGAATACGATTTTCTTTTTATAAAACTCAAGTCTTGACAGTGTTCATAGAAATAAAATAAAAATGCTCTTAATAGCTCACATTAATGAATTTAATGACCTTAGGTTAATAAGTACACTAAATGGCAGAATCGCGTGCCAAAATATTCGACATGCATTTTTGTGAAAGTAACACAACCTACGTTGTTTATGAGCATTTCAGCACAGAAGAATAGTACTTGATTTTAGGTAGTTTGTACAAAATTTTGTAAGAGATTTTTGCCAACCCTATCGTCCATTGCTGGACGCCCCAGGTATAAGACGTAACGATAACCCTGTTATTCAACTCAAAGACGTACGAGTTATGAATTAATTAAGTCAGTATTATTATTCTGTTATTAACGCACACACACACATATCACGCCTATATCTCCGAAGGGGTAGGCAAAGGCGCATTATACACCAACAATTTGCCAGTATTTTTAGTCCCACGTAATGGGGGGCCAGCCTATTGTCGTCACCAGGCACACTAGATAGAGGGTTAGGTCCAAAATGGCCGAATTAATTTAAAAAACTAAGCAGCTATATGATAATTTTGAAAACTATATTTGAAACCCTTGCGATGAAATGTTGATGAAAGGCAACAAAATCTTATGTGCCAGCCGCTGTGTCAATTAAAGTCCTGGGCGTCTCGGACTCTGTTATTAAGTGTATGTTTATCAGTTGTCTAGATCCTCTAGCACTTTCAGGCTTATAGCATCGTCATCTAGACAACAAAATAATGAATTAAAATTTACAGTAATGGTTACAATACCTGCTTTCTCCTGTTTAACTACAAATATTAACTTAACCACTTTACAAATTTAACTACTAGCTCTTTTTATGGGACGTTTCAAGGAATTAACTACATTTACGTTACGTGATCATGAATATTAGACGCGTTATTATTTTAATGTGTCAAAAATTAATTCCGCACAAAAAACCTGATAAAACTGACCGGACCTCATAAATCTGCATTGACAGTTCGGAACATAGCAGATATTGTTATAAGAAAGACTGTGAATGGTATTTCCAACTGGACCTTCCGAGGTAAGGGATAATGGTTTCGGTTTTAGTTCTACTAGACTGAACATTATCAATTTAGTGAGCATACGTGGATACTATGTTTTTTGGAATGTAAAGAAGATGGAAAAAGCAATTTAAAGTTAATGTTGTGGAATAAGTACCTATAAGTGTTCTGTTCAAATAGCCTATGTGTAGGAATTTCCACCTAGGACAATGAACTATCTCTACTCAAATATGCCTGAGTTAGTAAATTCTAGCGACGCATTATTTAATTTAAAAACTTTTACAACTTTTAAATTAGGTACTTACTGTTTTTCTTTTTAATACGATACTCACTTGGAATTTCACAATTACATATCTAGACCGGAGATAATCGTATGTGGGTTATTGTTCATGAAGTTTTGGTTGAATTGCTAATTAACTAAGAATATAACAATAAAAAAATAATGTAATTTTAGAATATAAGTAACAAAAAATAATATGATGTAATTTTCTTACCTAAAAATCCAGGAATAGCTCCCATTGGCATCACGAAAAGACTGACCAACAGGTCAGCAATAGCCAAAGACAGAAGAAAATAATTTGTAACGTTCTGCAGCCTTTTATCTAAACACACAGCCAAACACACAAGAATATTGCCTACACCACCCGCAATTATGAAAAATATAACAAATAGAAAACTCCAATCGTATAACACTTTACCTCCAAACACACTTTCGGTAACGTTCTTAAAATCATAGCTACACTGAAAAGTTTTTAACACTTTTAACACTGATCTTTCACTTAAAGCATCAATGTACAATGTCTGATTATGCTCTTCACTGAAGCAAGATAATGTATCTATATTACAGAAGTCCAAAGTCGGTAAACGAAGCCATAGATCTTTTAGTGCACTTTCAAAGATTATGGTAACAAGACTCAAATTGAGATCCGGATTACATAAGGTATCATTGCTTCCTAAATTTGAATTGTTACACGAATAACAAGTATAGGAAGTTTCATTTTGAATGTCTATGTTCAAATCACAGTTATAGTTTAGAGTTATCCCATCGGTAGTGCAGTCAAGTCCTGTGAGAGTGTCGCCACAGCCTCTTCCTCGAATAAGTTGGCATGGTAATTCTTGTAATGCATTGTCCAATGTTGTCAAGTTATTCATTTCTATGTTCATTTTAGGTCACATATTGGATCATATTTCCAGTGTCACCTGTCACTATTCGTATCTGATGTCGCTATCTGTAACAAAGTAAAAAATCTATGAAACAATATTTCATTAGGTTGTCAAATAATATTGTAATATGAATGGAAAAAACGATAGTCGGACGGACAAAAGTTAGCAACCTTTCATTTGATGGTTAAAATACACAATTATATATTATCTTAATTTTCCTACATTTCAATAGCAAAGCAGTTTTAATTTTTATTTCCACCCTTAGATTCAAATCTTCGTTTCTATTTCTCTTTGCTTTATAAAATTAAACTACAATCGATTTAAAACTCAAAGTAAATATTATCATTGAACAATTTTTTGATTTAAATTTTACTATATTGTTTAACTACAACATTAAGAATTTACTAGTGAGGGGCTCGTGGTCTAGTGGTAACCGACTATGTTAACATATTGCAAAGGTTAGGCAACATCTAGTCAGACCATTTCTTAAGACACTGAGACCCCTTCGTGCCTCGGAGAGCACGTTAAGCCGTCGGTCCAGGTTGTCATACGAACATCTCTGGCAGTTGTTAGGGGTAGTTGGAGCCCTAAATCAAAAGTTCGACCAGTCTAACTGCAGAACTTCGATATCGCCCATGGGTTGTGGAGGTCAGATGGCAGTCGCTTCACGGAAAATATACAAGTTCAGCCGAATCGCAGTTAGACTGGAAAGTCGACCCCAATTTAGTTGGGAAAAGGCTCGGTGAATGATTAACAATTTACTAGCAAGTATTTAAAATTTAAAATGTTGATTCATGCTAAAATAAATGTATTTATTTATTTAAATCTTTATGCACAACGGTGTACAATGGCGGACTTAATGCCATTAGGCATTTTCTTCCAGTCGACCTTGAGGTGATGCAGAAATAACATTCCGGTAGGTGCTCAAAGTTGTGAAATTGAAATCGACAATGGTACTAAAACAGTTAAGGAACAATTAAAATATTATAACAATATGGGTACATGATTTTATAAATATATACAATAAAGAATAGATACCTACATACTGCATAAATACTGTAAATATATATATACATATACATACATATATATATCTATTATAAGTAAATAATATTTCCATAAATACGAATTTAGATAAGTCGGTGTTGCCTATGTGTTTAAGTAAATCTGGCGGACTTTTCTCTTAAACGTGAGACGGATATTGCATGTTCTGATCTCGGGAGGAAGTGCATTCCAAAGAAGAATAGCCTGAATGAAAAAAGAGGAATGAACAACAGCAGAATTGTGATTAGGACAGAGAAGGAGACGATTGTTGGAAGAACACAAGTTTTTACAGTGGGTATCACACAGTAGTTGGAAGTGAGGTGTTAAATAGGTGGGAGCATTGGGAGAGTGAAGAAGAGAAAAAAGAGTTGTTACAGCATGTAGACTGTGCCGTTGACGTATTGTCAACCAGCCCAGTTCTGTACGATATGTCGAGACATGATCGTACTTACGAAGAGAAAAGACGAAGCGAATGCAATAGTTGAGAAGGCGGTCAAGTTTGTTGAGCAGATCTGCATTCAGGCCGATATAGCATACATCACCATAGTCAATAATAGGGAAGACTAAAGTCTGCACAAGCGCTACCTTGGTTTTAGACGGAAGAAAGTTTTTGAGGCGATAAAGCGCTCGTAGCGTTCCAGTCACCTTCTGGGATACGTTAGCGACTTGAGCTTTCCAGCTCAGAGTAGAGTCAAACTGTAAGCCTAAGTTTTTGACACTCTGGGTAACAGGTATACATTTGGCATTGTACTGAAGCTGTGGCAAATCCACATTATCCAGTCTACCCAACATCCGACTCCAGCCTATCAAGATAGCCTGACATTTATCTGGATTCACTTGCAACCCAAATCGGTCGCACCAGCTACCTATTGCGCTCAAGTCGGCATTTATTATATGCATGGCTGCCGGGAGATCGTCCACACTAGCTTGACTATAAATTTGCAAGTCGTCTGCATACAGGTGATACGCACACTGAAGATCTGTAGTTATGGCATTAATGAAGGTAGAGAACAAAATAGGAGATAGTATACTGCCTTGATAATTCAAGGCGGTATACTATCTCCTATTTTGTGTGTATCCACCAGAGTTAAGAATTCCACCACGCTGAGGACATCTCATCAGTGCGGACTGACTGCTGGCGACCCCGAAGATAAGAAGAAAACTATTCCAATACGTCCGACGAGAACCCAATGCACTTAAGGATAGCTAGCAGTACGTCATGATGTATCATGTTCATCAAAGTACCTATCGTTAACTTTACAAGTATCTATGAGAACATATTATTTGACCGCTCCTAAAACAATTTTATTGTCTTAGGAGACCGCTCTTTTTGGTATTATGATAATTTTATGCAAATTTTGACGCTAACTGTGTGAGCAGTTTCAACGCACAAAAGCTTTTATTCACATCTGTTAATTAATACATACTTGCAATTTTCATTTTAACTTATTTAGATGGTTCTAATTAATTTAATTTGTCTGTGTATTTTACATCGGAACATGTACATGATGTAATACTGTACATTGTGCATACAACAACGTCCTTACCCAGAAATTGTTGCAATTGGAAATTACATTTATATTAATTTAATGCCTAAATAAGTTTCCATGAAACTATTGCATCATGTTACCATGGACTCGATGCCAAAACCACACTTAATAATTTATTAATTGTTTTGGATTAAATTGAATAAAAAATTAGACTAAGTAAAATTAAATGGATTGTATTTATACATTTTGGAACATTTAATTGAATCGGATTACAATACACATAATTAAATACTAAAATATTTACATTACATTTACATTTATTTATAAATTGAATTTGAATTTAAATTAGATTTGAATTTATTTTTTGTTATATTTAATAATTTATGCCGCTACTTGTTTTAAGTCATTGTACACTTACATACTATGGGCCTTGAGATGCCTGAAAATAAAATATTTTTATTTTTTAATTATAATGTGCTACCTAGTCTAATAGTGTATCTCTAACATAAGTAGATAGTCTTTTGGTTTGCCTAAATTCTGAAGATCAAGCATTTGCCTACTTACTATAGGTATTTTATGCTTAAAAACTTTAATAGCGCGAAGCAGGCTTTGTTATTGTAATTAAACTTCTTGACAAAGCTGCTTCCGCTAGTCATTTTATGAAACTGAAGTTATCTTAAAATTTTATTACTAAGTAATTTCACAACAGATCGGTACAGTAATTAATTGGCGTTCTTATTAAATTGTTAAGCTTAAAAAAAAACATAACAAAATCTTTTAATATTTCAATTATGTAATTAACGCTTTACTTACTCTGTTCAACTCTGTTCTACGCTTTGAGGTTTTAATCAAATTACATGAGATAATAAATAATAATGTACCTAGTGATAGACAAGCAAAATACTAAAGTACCCTGATCCCTAACATTTTTACATTGACTAAGAGGAAACTGTTGCTTTTTCAATTGTAATTTTTGTAAATGATGTAAGGGAATTTTTCATTTTAGATCTTGTGATCAATTTGTGCGATAACATCTCATCTACGAAGCAGGTCGTCTTTAAGACCTTTGTTTAAAAAGGTTAAGTAAGAAAAGCTTAAAAAAGGATGTTCTGAAATCGTCGTAATATTTTATTTTATGTATGTTCATCAATTACTCGAAGTAGCCTGAACCAATTAATTTTTTTTTATTGTAAAATATACGTTCAAAAGGAGAATGCCCAGTAGTCGTTTCTTTTTTAAAAACCTAAATAAAAAGTGTATGGCTACCTAAGTAAATTGATAAATCATACAATATTTTTTTAACAATCTTTTAATTCACTCGAACAAAATCGTATGTGGCGTTTAAACTTTGATATAATTCGTGGTGTAATCGTTTTTAATTCTCTTCTTACTCAAATGCATTATGTCGGAACGGATGTCATGATTCGAAATTTACGTTCCTGGATTAATCCAGACATGGTTAGTACCTATATCTTATTCAATTAAGTTTTGTATTCAGTACTTGTAACATACTTGAATGTATGTGTAAGAATAAATTAGTATATTATGTTATGTTCCACAATATTGAATAGATAATGTTATGCTGAGATGTCATGACCCAAGATTTTTGGCATAATAATTAACATGGCGACCATGTATTAAATAGAGTTATAATATAAACATTGATGTGTAGGTATCTAGGTAGGTATTACATTTTCAAGGTTATTTATAAGTGCATTGGAACTATTACTTCTATCTTAATGGAATTAAATCCATGTTCATCCATGTAACGATTAGCACTTTTTGGACAAAATTGATTTGACGGATTGATGGACATTTGCTTCAAAAATAACCTTTAATTTTAACGGCAAAACGAAGAATGAGAGAAAACCCCACAAAATAACAGAATATTTTTTATTTCCTATGAAAGTACGATATCCTATTATCCAATTTAATATACGATTTTCGCTGTCATACAAAATTATTTGTTACGAAACGGCGGTCCATTGAAAAGTGGCCAATCTCCTTTACACCACAACCGACTTCAATTTACCGAAATGAGACCAAATAATTGTCGGAGTGGTACCAAATTGAAGTGGGACCACTTGGAAAGTAGTAGCTTTAAAATCGGTTCACTTAGTCCCACAGATATAAGGTAACAAATTTGTAGCTGAGAGGTAAAGAGTAATAAGCACCAAATCTATAATTTTACAGGGCGAGCTTTTAAAAGACGGGCGGCGGGGTTTCATGAAGTAAAACGCTATTTAATGATAGGGTTTCAGTTAAATGTGCAAATTATCAATGTTTATAAATAATAATAAAAACTAACTTTGTTTTTATTAAATTAACAGATTATAATTATTTGTATTATAAGAAATACTGGACTTATTATTATTTACTACGTAAATCTCACAAATCCTTTTTTGTTATTCACATTATTTTAACAATAAGTCAGATGCAAATCTCATTATTTCTATTCATCGCATTTCCTTGTGGATGTTGATGTGGATGTTATAAAAATAATAACTCAAGTTGTTACGAGTATTTTGTAGAATTTATTATTATAAAAAAAACAGGGCACATTTGGTAATAAAAATATTAAAATTTAAAAGATATTAAATTTCTAATTTCCGCTGACCATCATTTTTGTTTTTTAAATTCCGCGAGATCGCGGCCGCTCCCATGTCCATTGCTGCGGGCGTCCAAGAAGGTATTTCCAGTGGCGCCCGGCAGACTTTGGCCAGCTGTGTAGCCTCTTCGCGGGTTTGGTCGGAATGAAAATCCCGCGTCGTTGGGGGTTGGGTTTTATCCCGCGTCGGTAAGTGAATCTGGTTGCTTTCTGTGGGGCAAAGGCCCCGCAGCACGCAACCCTTTTAGCCTGCTTCTGTAAGGACGGCGGGTGGCTATCCCGCAGTCCTC